>JAYMTF010004192.1:0-13664 GCA_036897485.1 Pelargonium nanum | reverse complement strand
TTTTATACAAAAAGTACTCAACCGAAGCAAAAACTAATTTGAGTACCAATTTTAAATAAAATGAATACTAAGAGCATCATTTTAAAACATTCTCCAAAGTAACAAACAAGCTTTGTGTGGGAAATTATTTATTACACAGCCCATTCTTCTTTTAGTTGGGTATTATATTAAAAAAAAGTCTTCCAGCTTGAATTCATCGTATATTAATTCACTTGAAAAAATAAATTAAATGTAGATCTTGACTCTTTGTGGTTATTAAACAATGTATATATATATATATATATATATATATATATATTTCTTTTTCAGGCACATGAGATCAAGTTGAAGGGACAATGAGTTCAACTTCATAAATTGGGCGTTGTGAATTTGGTAGCTTAGGTAGAGAAAATGTGTCTTTCATTTAGTGTATCATAAGTATTATTCGGAATTTCAAGACTTTTAAGTAGCTTTATAAGCTAGTGCTTGGAAGATCGGACTATTGGGTAACATGTTCATTCACGTCTACTTTATAAGGAGGTGGTGGCAATTAAATATATAGGCTCATATTTAGCATACTACTAATCCGATGCGACTCGTGGGTCATTTGTTCCGTTCTACGGTTTTGGCGACCGGTTCATAGTCTGCTTATGTTAATTAATGTCTATATATTCGACATATTTGAAATGTTCTACTTACGTTGAGGTTTTTCATTTTCCTCCACCGATGTAGAAAGACAAAAGACACCCTCTTACTTTCCTTTGAAAAAAAATACACTCTCTTGCTCTCACATCGAAGACAGATTTTAGTGTTGCACACTAATCTTCACTTATCGTGTGTACTCTTTTGTATGAGAGCAGTTTGTGGTACGACCTGAAGTGAGTTGAGACGGTAGATCTATATTTACAACTTGAAGACATCAACAAACCATATTCCACCAACTGAGAAGGAAAAAAAATTCATCAATTTGGTTCTAATGCTAGGAATGAGTTGAAAGTTGAGAGTGTTCTTTAGTTTTTCAACACGTTCGACTTTCTTGAAGATTCCTTAGAATCTTCATCGTATTTTTGATGTTCTTGAAGATATTGTTGTGTTCTTGAAGGTTTCTCTAGATCTCCGTCACATCTTTTGAAGGGCCCTCTCATAGTTACATTCACCTTTCTTAATATAGACTTCACCAAGAAGCATAACACTTTCATTCGAAAGCTCTATGAAAATCATATACAATGGAATCATCTGAGACTTCTTCAAGAAACGTCTTTTAAGTACCCATGTTATTATGAGAACGCGAAATGTCACTCTATTGCATGTCACCATTTGCAAATAAAACGTCCACCCCTAATCAGCAAAGGGGTTAGAAGACATCATGATGGAAACAAATAGAGATCGAGGCTGAAACACTTGAACAATTACAAGGGCATGACGACTCATACCTTCAAAAAACACATTGTCAGTTGGAGCATGCAACCCTCCACTTTACCGACTAAGCATACAAGATAAGTTTTCATTTTTTTTGGGATCCAGATCGGTTTGACTTTTGTGCACGCATTTGGGCGATGACTGCTAATGAACTGTAAGAGATCAGTTAGGATTTTGCTCTCTCATGCACAAATGGGTAGTATTAATTTCATTTTTCTAAGGCATAATAACTTACGAGTCATAGTGTTGCAAGAATGACATGTTTTTAGTCTAAGGTAGTGTCAATACCCTAAGGAAAGATGAAGCTAGATAACACCGAATGACCCACTGATCGCACCAAAATTTGATACGGTCCCGTCATCAAGGATCTAATTTACTTAATTTGTCCTTATCAAGAAGCTCTCAAGTATCTTAATATTTGTGGATGCTCAGTATTTGGTTTAATATAAGGGATAGGTTGTGATGATACACAAAAAAAATAAAAAAAATAAATAAATGAGCTAATGATGGGACTACATGTGACATTGGAGGTCATGTAATCAGTCAAAATCAACTCGATCAAACTCAGGACGGTCTTGAACAAATGATCGTGTTGAGTCTATCAAGTCGATGCGTGTCATTGGAGGACAAACCACTAGTCATGTCAACCTTGGTCGAAATCAGTCAATCTCAGTAAACCTTGGTCGAACCCTCGAGTCAGCCATTATCAAAGGTTGAATCGAGGGTCCAATTCATAGACGATCAGAACACTAAGGTAAAAAAATATGACATGCACGCCCACGAAGCCATCCGCGAACACCTCAATGCGAATTTTAAGGAAACGATCGTGTTATCCTTGGATAGCGCATTCTTTCTCCTCCGAGAATTGCACTCTCTTCCATTCGGGAAGTACTCCCGGGCGTGCTTAGGGAAACACGCTCTCTCCTTGGGGAAACACTTTCTCCTTTTTAGAAAGCACTGCATGCAAATAGTCTGATCCCGAGTATAAGGATCAAGATCAAGACACAAGTTAGAACAAGAGTAGTTCTATCTCCCTAATAAGTTGGGAAGCAGACCCTCACTTCGTCCGCATAGCTTGGAGAGCTATCAGAGGATGAGAGAAGCAAGACTTAGAGAGAAAAAGTCAAGTGGATATGTGGCTCCCACCTATTTCTCAACTATTCACACGTTGTCACGTCATCAAGTGAGTTCCACCATAGGTAAAAAAACATTATCACACTTGCAAGAGTATTTTTTATAAGCTACACTTGCAAGAGTTGAACTCTTCGAAGTGAAAAAGAATACTCTCAAGCATTTTTCGTGTTCTTCGAACATTTATCGAAATCTTCGAACGATCTTCGAAGATATATCAATCTTCAAGTTTACATTCAAACGTAATTTGTTGTGGAGATCTTACTTCTCACGCCGAAAGCGATCCCCTAGACACACATACGATGTTTTCGTTTAACGTGTGTTGATCCTTGCAAGAGACAAGATCCAGACCGAAGACTAGGAGCTGTAAACCAAGTCGGATAACAACGTCATTGCCCAGGCTCAGATTTATCCAAATCAAAGAAGTCGAATCAACAACGTTGCAAAACTGGTTTACTTTAAAAAACTAAACCAATCCGAAGTTCAGACAACAAATTATTCTAATTATGGGTTAAAAACCAAAATAAAAACAATTTGAGAAGGAAAAAAAGCATTTAACCCAAAAATAAATAGTACTTGTTAAGAAGAAAAGTGTGTTATTTAATGTGTAATATATAAATTACTCCTATTTTAAATGAAAGACGCAATATACAGTTAGGACATTCATCACATTTCAAACCGACTAAACAGAATTCAATTTTATTTTTGTTTGGAATGTGTCCAATCCAATTATAGTTTTTGAAAGTAATTGAAAAAAGGAAAATGATTTTTGTTTGGGCTAAACCTTAACCATGGTTAAGATGTGTTAGGTGAAGTTGACTAGTCCGGTTTGGTAGGCGTCGTCTCACTCTTCACCACCAGTTCACCACCACCACAACCATATATAAACCTCCTCTCCTCTCCCTCCACCCCAAACTCTCTCCAACCACACCTACCACTTCCTCACAGACCTCTCCGTCTCCAATTCCACCGCCTCCTCCGCCACCGCCGCCGTCAGCTCCTCCGTTCTTCAATTTGAATCCGGTTCTCTCACTATGCAATCCTCCTCGGGATCAATGTCGCCCTTCGATTTCATGACTGCTATTATCAAGGGCAAAATGGAGCCCTCTAATGTCTCCCTCGGCGCCGCCGGCGAGGTCACCGCCATGATTCTCGACAACCGGGAGCTCGCCATGATTCTCACCACCTCGATCGCCGTTTTGATCGGCTGTGTGGTGGTGTTTATCTGGCGGAGGTCATCCAGCCAGACTCCCACCGCGGTCCAGCCGCTGAAGCCGTTGGTCTCCAAGGAGACTGAGTCTGAGGTCGATGACGGCAAGCAGAAGGTCACCATCTTCTTCGGGACACAGACTGGAACCGCCGAAGGCTTCGCTAAGGTCTGTTTGTATAATATGTGCATATAATAGCTTGGTTGTGCAATAATGTCTGTTTGTTGCCGTGTTTTGATTGTTGAATGATCTGGTACGATTTCAGGCTCTAGCTGATGAGGCCAAAGCTCGGTACGATAAAGTTACGTTCAAAGTTGTTGATTTGGTATGCTTATTTCTTCTTCTCTTAAATATGCTTTGAATTTGAGTTTTAATGAAGTTGATTTTTGATTTGGACACTTGAATTTTGTTGTTAATATTTGTGGATGGATGATATGTAGGATGATTATGCTGCTGATGACGAAGAGTACGAGGAG
This sequence comes from Pelargonium nanum, assembly GCA_036897485.1. Lineage (NCBI taxonomy): Eukaryota > Viridiplantae > Streptophyta > Magnoliopsida > Geraniales > Geraniaceae > Pelargonium > Pelargonium nanum. Next base: position 9,451 of record JAYMTF010004192.1, on the reverse strand, counting down.
AAGCTGAAGAAGGAGACTTTGGCTTTCTTCTTTTTGGCAACGTTAGTTTTATTTGTATTGTTATACTCTGTGAAATTTATTGGATTTTTATGGCAGGCTTTGTTTTTTTGCTAATTAGCTTAATTCCATGGTAATAGATATGGGGATGGTGAGCCAACTGATAACGCGGCAAGGTTCTACAAATGGTTTTTGGAGGTAAATTTGGTTGGATTTGCTAAGTGGAATTAGTGTATTCTTTCAAGGGCTCAATTTGATTGGTTTGAGGATTATACGATGGTGTTTGTAGGGGAAAGAGAGAGGGGAATGGCTTCAGAACCTTAAATTTGGAGTTTTTGGCCTAGGCAACAGACAGTATGAACATTTCAACAAGGTATTTGATTTCTTTAAGTTGAATATTCTGTGATCAATTTGCACTTCTGTCTAAATTTTGTTCTTACTATAATATCATTTTGTCTTTTGTGTGTTCAATAAGATTTAACTCATGTTTTGGTGAATTGGTAACAGATTGCCATTGTGGTGGACGAGATGCTCGCCGAGCAGGGTAAGTTTAGAGAGATTATGTGTGTTTTGAGATGGTTAATTTACACTTTATAATTTGTATTGACTATTTTGATCTTTGGGGATTAGAAAGGTTCTTAGGCATGCATAATATATATTGAATACTTTCATAGTAGCTTGAGTAGATAAATGATGGAACACCTTGTCTAAATTAAAAAGTATACTAAATTCATAAAAGAATGCCCTTGCTTCATTCTTTTCTGCAGTCTAATAGACTAGAGCTTCCTTACCCTGTATTTCTTAAACATTTGCCTTTTCTTTTCTGATTGAAGAGACTTTTTGCTGGAGATATGTAACGGAAGTGGGTAAATTTAATTTTCAAATGAGTTAACAAAAATAAATGACAAAAAGAATATATTCTTGTAAGCAACAAGGTCCATGTCTTAATTTCGTGTGCAATATTGGCTCCGTGATAAATTTATGTTCAACCATCTTGGTTAGTGAACATTTGCTTCCTTTTGCAGGTGGTAAGCGCCTCATCTCAGTTGGTCTCGGGGATGATGATCAGTGCATTGAAGATGATTTCACTGCATGGTATGAAGAACTTTACTCTCAAATCAGATCAGTAGCCTAAGCGTTCTTTTTTGCCAAATATATTTAGAAATATGTCCCTTTCAATGTGCTATTCCAGGCGAGAATCGTTGTGGCCAGAGTTGGATCAGTTGCTTCGAGATGAGGATGATACGACTGTTTCTACCCCTTACACTGCTGCTGTACTGGAATACCGGGTTGTGTTTCACGATCCTGCTGATGCACCAACACTAGAAAAGAGCTTTAGTAATGTAAATGGTCATTCTGTTGTTGATGCTCAACATCCATTGAGGTAGTAAAGAAATAAGTGATTACATCATTCAGGTTATAACTTCAGTTCAATAGTTACTTATGTAGTTCAAAATATTTGTGTTTTGTAGGGCGAATGTGGCAGTTAGAAGAGAGCTTCATTCTCCTGCATCTGATCGCTCTTGCACCCATCTGGAATTTGACATTTCTGGCACTGGAATTGCGTAAGTGTCTTTGCCACTCTGGCAGTGGAATTTCTTGTGCACTTAAAATGCAGACAATTGCAACAAGTTCAAATGAAGAAAAAAATTAATTGTATATTAATAATTTCTGCGCTATCTTGTTTTCATGGTTAGATATGAAACTGGTGATCATGTTGGTGTCTACTGTGAGAATCTACCTGAAACAGTGGAGGGGGCATTGGAGTTATTGGGCCTGTCACCAGATACTTACTTCTCTGTCCATATGGATAATGAGGATGGTACACCGCTCAGTGGAAGCTCCTTGCCACCTCCTTTCCCTCCTTGTACTTTAAGAACAGCATTGACCCTACATGCAGATCTTTTGAGTTCACCCAAGAAGGTTAGTTTGTTTTCTTGAACCCTCAATCACTGCACAATATAGTCCTTCCTTGACCAACTGTTTGTTTCTGATTGTCTAAATCTATGTGCTTTCCAGTCTGCCTTGCTTGCTTTGGCAGCTCATGCTTCCGATCCAACTGAAGCTGACCGATTAAGACATCTTGCATCCCCTGCTGGAAAGGTTTGTGATGCTCATATGGGTAATTGCTTGTCATACTTCATTATCTAGTGTTTCTAACTTCATCGTACATTTGAACAGGATGAATATGCACAGTGGATAGTTGCGAGTCAGAGAAGCCTTCTGGAGATCATGGCTGAGTTCCCTTCAGCCAAGCCTCCACTTGGCGTCTTCTTTGCAAGTGTTGCCCCACGCCTGCAGCCTAGATACTATTCAATTTCATCCTCTCCTAGGTAAATAAATTTTATATTCCCTATTTCTTCTTTCTTCTCTTTCTTAACTGGATGACTCAAATTAGAGGTTTTCTCTGGTTCTATGGGAAACATTATGTTGACATTTTTAGCATGGACTTCTAGTGTCTCAAGTGTTGAATGCAACAGTCATTTTGGTATTGGAATTAACTTGTCTGGTTCATGTTCAATATCTGTGGCTGGTGTCAATCCCATTCTTTCCATTCTGGATTTATATGCAACATTTTGGCATTTAAACTGACTCAAATTATTGTTTGCAGGATCGCACCCTCTAGAATTCATGTTACTTGTGCATTGGTTTATGAAAAAACACCTACTGGGCGGGTGCATAAGGGAGTATGTTCAACTTGGATGAAGGTACTTGTTTCAAATTTGCATGTTTTGAGATACTAGTAGCAGTAATAATAATAAAAAAAGCAGTCATCTAGATAGCAGTTGTTGAAGTGGGAAGATTCTTTTGATTGTTTGACTATTACTACTTCACATACATTCTATCTGACTATACCTCTTATCTCTCCAGAATTCAGTGCCTTCAGAGAAATCTTATGAATGCAGTTGGGCGCCTATTTTTGTTAGGCAATCTAATTTTAAACTTCCAGCTGATGCTAAGGTGCCTATTATAATGATTGGCCCAGGCACTGGATTGGCTCCTTTCAGGGGTTTTCTGCAGGTATGACTGCATTGATCTTTACTCTCTTTGCTTGCTCTTCTATGTCTGCATGAAGATATCTGACAAGTTCTTGTACGCTTATCTTTTTTTCAGGAAAGATTGGCTCTGAAAGAAGCTGGAACTGAATTGGGACCCTCTATATTATTCTTTGGATGCAGAAACAGTAAAATGGTAAGTAATCTTAATAGTTTCTTGAATTGTCCATTATGGATGGGGTAGATGGTATGTACTTTAAGATACAATTTTTTATTTAATTATTTAATATGATTATCTTTTTGCAGGATTACATATATGAAGATGAGCTAGACAACTTTGTTCAAAGTGGTGCACTATCTGAGCTGGTTCTTGCCTTTTCTCGGGAGGGACCTACCAAAGAGTACGTCCAACATAAGATGATGGAGAAGGTATTTAACTGATTTCATCTACAATAATTTGCCTAAGATATCTGCACTTTGAAGTCTTTCAAGTATTAAACATAAAGCATATGTTTGTTTTGTATCCAGGCTTCGGATATATGGAACTTGATTTCTCAGGGAGCCTACCTTTACGTCTGTGGTGATGCCAAAGGCATGGCCAGGGATGTTCACCGCACTCTGCACACTATTGCACAAGAACAGGTATATCCAAAAATTTGAATTATGCATCTGTTACCTACATGATTTTACACACACTAGTGGTTTGACCTCCCATCACACTCTTGTTATTGATAGAAGAAAAGAAAAAAAAAAAAAAACTCAAGCAAAACAAAGCTTGAGAAAGGAGATATATGCTTCTCTCCATGAATTCTTGATCGACATTTTGGGTTCATAGATATTATTAACTACCATATAAATTAAAGGTGTATGACTGATTGCAATTACATGACAAAACCCTTGTTTTTAGCATGAACAACTATTTTCATTCGTTCCCCAATTCTCATTCATTCAGTAGTTTTACACAAACCGTATATTTTGGGTCAATGCATGTGTATGGATTTGCAATTTGAAAAACGCTAATGAAGTCTACACTGTTGATTCCAGGGGTCTCTAGACAGCTCTAAAGCAGAGAGCATGGTGAAGAATCTGCAAATGAGTGGGAGGTATCTACGTGATGTGTGGTGATGAGTCTCGTATATACTAACTTTGGAAAAAAGATTAAGAGAAAAAAGAAGTCGAGATGAATATACGTTAAAGGAAAAGATTATTGGCTTCCCTTGCCTAACCTCTGTGAAAGAAAGAGGCAAGTTCACTTGTTGTAGCAGCTGTTGGTTATGTGATTCTTTTAGTGCTACAAACTGAATGATTTTTTGTTGTAGTTTATTAATATGTATAATACCTAAGATAATAATGAAATTAGGTATAGTTTTCGCGAACTCTAATACTCTCCACAAGTGAAGGAAGATCAAAACACTTGTGTTTATTTGATGACACTGTCCCTATATGTAACCTCATTACATTCATAAATGAAGTGCAAGTTTCATTTGGTATTTTTTTACAACTATGTGATTCCATTTTCCAAGGGAAATTTATGAAGATGTCGAACACTTTAATGCTGAATTAGTTCAAGCAGCAATCATGGAATGGAGTGAAAAGAAAACCTTATATTACAAATTTTATTTGAATCTTGTGCTGATATGTGATTTTCACATTTTCTTACATAGTTGCTAACATCCAAGTATCCTTTGAGGTCATCTTTACTTTCTCATCTTCAATTAGCCACCCCAACTATTACTTATTATTTGACTTGTCCCACAAGAAAAAAAAAAAAAATCAATAAGTTTGTGGAAGAGAAAAATTAAGCAAATTAATGAAGTGGTCCAAATGTAGGCTGTTTTGTCAATGACATAGACAAAATGATAACAACCTTTTCTATTGTCTATTCTGTCTATTGGTAGGGACTGATTCTGATTGTGCTATCATATAATATTTGCCAAACTCAACAGGACAACAAAGAAAAATACTAGTACATTTTTTGAACATGTGTCCATAAAAGCACCTCACAATGTGGGTTGTGGTTGGTGAATTGTGTGGATGGGGAAGGAGGGTTCATCAACCTACCAATCCATATTTGGTAGCTCATCAAACTATTCCACCTAATCATTACTCAACAGCAGCCTTTCAGTATTCATTTCTTCAAGCCCAACAAAATTATATCAAACATTGTTCCCATTTTTGGGCTAACAAATATACTCATCCAATTTCCAATACTTGGTACACAGAACAAGATAGACACATAGATGATACAAATTTCTATTTATATTGGTATCAATCAGCTTCTTCAATCTCTTCGTCCTCAGGAACCCCGCGAAGATGGAGAACATTGTTACATCTGCAAATGCCATCAAACATTATACATATAATGCACCTCAACATCGAGCTTTTACAAGCTTAAAACTACCCTAAACTTGTAACATATGACATAATTCTAAAACATCACATCATTTTATCTAAATAACATGTTATAACCAATTCTAAAGGTGACCTAAGAGGTACCTAATGTACATCCTAGCACGGAACACAAGTAAACAGCAAATGTATGCGTATAGTAAATTCAAATGCATGTACCTAATGCACACTAAGAAATTAGAATGTTCTGATCACAAAATGTTGGTTGACAGAGAACAGTTAGGAACTGAATCATCATCCAACAAATGAAATAACCAACTATGGAGAAGTGTAGATATCTGAAAATATAGACCTTCAGTGAACAATCCGACAGCTCACAATAGTGTAAACATGAGGCCTCCACGCCCAAAAGGACAGGACTATCAGTTACACAAAACATGAATCTACAATCAAAATTCTAAATGACAACAGTGCTTGAAGCACACAGAGGGATCAGAAAAGGCAGAGTCAGCTTCTTTGCATTCAGTGTTTTTAAAACCAACCAATCCAGACGGTTCGACCGGCTGGCCAGGGAACCAGTAAGTTGACCTGTCTGGGTCATTAGCTACTTGGAATCTGCCAAAACCAGTGGCTGTTCAACCGGTTTTTCAAAAATATGGATTTATGCTATTAATTTGTGGGTTAAATCCAATTTTGTCTAGGGGTTTCAACTATTTCCTTATTTCAGATGAGAATAACTTCAAAATATAAGATTTTTATCTTTTATTACAAAAGATTATTCATCAAACAAACCAAAATTTGTTAGTTTAATTCTTTCTTCAAATTTCTGATAATTTGATAATAAGGTTATTTTATGTTATTCTTTTGTTTCTTAATTCTTTTAAATATTTTTTGTATTAATTTATATATGTATGTATATATATATATAATAGGAATTTCAGGTTGCATTTAATTTATTTTATTATACGACGTGCATGTTATGTAAAATTTAATGATATTATTCATGTAAGCTTGATACTACTAGCTATATGTATTATGTTATTTTAACTTCTTACTTTGATGGCTGAAATTCAAGAGTAAAATATAAAATCACTTGTGGATGTATTTGTTTGATACTTATGTTTTAGCTATGTGGTTGTAATTTTTTGTTGTCATATTTGTATTAATACTCAGCTTCAAATATATTTTGTAGTGAGTTCTTAGATATCCTAAGTCTTTGATGATAAATAAAATTGTTTTATTATAAATATGTAATATTATTTTTCATGATATTTAACTATTATTTTTTTGTATCAATGACATCAGCATGAACGACCCGACCATACCAGTTGACCCGGTTACCTGACCAGTTCAACCTCCAGATCGGTTTTTCAAACACTGTAACATATCAACAGCTACTACCCAAGGAATAGAAGGTGGCAAGGTTTTGCGCAAAGCTTGTCAACATCATCTTTAGAATATATGAATGTATTACTAAAATGCAACATTTTAAACCTTGGAAACCCTATATAAAATAGTATTCCTAGGATCTCATTTTTTTTCCAAGGAGAAACTTTTGCATTTAATGAAAGTTACCTTATCAAAACTTCTCCAAGGTCTCCAGTGTGCTGTCCTTCAATGTATTCTTCAGTATTGGCAAGCTGTAAACCAAGTACCACAATTTGCAAATGTCAGCAACCTATGGCTATATGAATATATGTCTGATGCAGAAACAGGTTAAAATAGATGAAGACAAAACGAATCCCAATTTCCAATAACTCCAATGATGCTTGAAACTTAAATAAAAGAGAACACACCTACACTGCCAGTGCTGACTGCTGACATAGTATACTAAACATACCATATGCAGAGGAATTTATAAATCTTAAATGAATAAAAGTAATATGGTTTAAGTAATACCTGCAAGTTCATGTACGAATCCACTGAAACAAGAAAACCTTTAGAAAGGGGAAAAACAAACAAGACAAAAGTCAGACTCCGATAGAAACTTAAAACTAACAAAAAAAAACACTAACAAAGCCTTTGAACTGTGTAGAAGAGAGTACCTTTGTATTCCATTCCCCACTTCAGTTTTACAATGACGGGCTTTCCAGTCAAATTGTTCAAGAAAGGTTTGGGGTTAACTGGTATTGTCTGTAATATTCAGATGGCATCATGAAAACCGCAGAGTGTATGTAAAATCAATCATTGCACATATAACAAGATCCAGAAAGAAAATATAATGTGCACCAACAATTGTAAAGCATAAACCAACACGTTCCACATCGTAATGATTTACCAAATACTTAAGTAACAGGGTTATTAACAGCACAAGGCGCACAATGGTGCAAACCTCTTTTGAAGTCCATGATCCTTTTGAAAATAAGGTGGACAGGACAGATGCATTGAAAATAAGAAGAAAACAATAAATATTCTAGGTAGATTTAATACCAATATCATAATGAAAGTGCTTTGTTATGAATACTCCAAATGATACTCAAAGGTTCAGTAACCAACATGTAAAATTGTTTTCATAAGGTAGTAAGTGATATAATAGCAATCACATAACACAGTCATTTGCCCAGAATAGCTTTTGCATATGACAAGGATTTAAAAAAGAAAATAACTTGAAATACGTTTGAAGTGATTTCAATGTTCATGAGAAATATTGTATATAAAATGGATGAAATTTTGGCAGCATAACTAGAACTATCTCAAAAAGAAGAAAAGTACAGATCGTGGGAGAGAAAGATGAATTCAAGTATTATGGGTTGGTGCGTGTGTGTGTGTGTTTGTGGCTGGAATGCTCTCCGATGGTTAAAAATTAAGTCTTGTGGATGTGGGAGAAGAAGAGTGTGAAATTGAAAATCTACTAATCTAGAATACTAAAAACTTGCGGTGCACATAGCTTATTGCAAGACCATTTATGATTTCAGTTTTCTTTCATTTATAACCCTAATAGGCTTAAAAGATCTTTGGCCTTTCATCTACAATTCTACATTATAAAAAATAAAATAAAAACTAAGATATATTTCAATTGCACCGCTCCGCGCCACGGGCCTCAACAAATTACGCAAGAAAGGCGCGCTTTTGGGGATTTGTCATGCCATAGGAGGACCATGGTAAGGACCATGCATTGCGCCATGGCACACACCATTCATAACATTGGCCCATATATGTGACCCCACATACAATAACGCCACACAAAAAACGTTAATTTTGCAGACCAAAATAGTTGAACTTGATACCACGTGTATTCAAACAACCAGAATTCACTTGACAGAAATTAGCAGAGAACAAGGACGAGGCAGAAAACTTTAAGATCGCATACAGAGGAAAGTTGCAGGCAAAGAGGATCCGTGTGGAGAACAAACAAATATGACATATAATTGACCAACCAAAAACAACAGATATGTTAACCACATAAAACATAGCAAACTTAGCAATTTCCAAACTCATATACCATAAACCTTAACTTACAATTACACAATGCCTTAAACCTTAACTGATTGTTCCAATAATATTGAAGAATAAAGACCATAAAAGAAAAATTAAAAAAAGAATTACACAATGCCTTAAACCTTAACTTACAATCAATGTTATGAATGGGCGTGGCATGGCGCAAGGCACAACACATGAATTGTAAGTAAGTCATAGACTAACTATGGTATGGGTGACCTATCTTTGTTATGATGACTTATGTTGTTCTGACTGGTTTATGCTTAGTTTTCCAAGCATTCTCCTATTCCCCAATTGTATTGGAGGTTAAACAGGCCGGGAGCAACGATGGTAACGAAAGAATTTAGTTACGGGCTCAATATCTTATGCGCTAGACGATTTAGATCAGGGTAGGAGTATGATGTGAGTTGTATCTACTGCTTCCGTTAGTGAAATTATATTGTCTTTTTTAATTATTGAAGCAAGCTTGACTTCATACCAGACTTCCTTTTTGGAAGCCGCAAACCACAAATTATTCAACATAATGCGATTTCCAGAAGGTGCGACTTTCTTGGGCCATTTGTCAAAGTGCAAGGCGCGCCACATTAAATTTGGACCATGATGTTAGAGGGTGTTTGTCTAAGCTTATAAGCTGGTCAAACGGGCTTATGAGCACTAAAACAGCTCTTTTT
>JAYMTF010004191.1:0-13665 GCA_036897485.1 Pelargonium nanum | reverse complement strand
AGACGACGACGTATTGACTGGCAAGCTTGATTTGGGAAAAAATATCCAATCAGACGGAGACCACAAAATCCGACTCATTGTCATTCCTATCTAAGTGGACGCTTATAGCAGCCATTGTCTACAAGTGAGGCTTTGGTTAACGAATTTGAAAATTTTTGTTTAATATTGTGTTTTTTATTACCGGTTGAGGGGGTACCTTTTTCCTTTTAACCCCAAGCCACAACCCGCATCGTCGACATGTAGGTTTGAACTCGAGACTTTAAAGGAAATCCAAAGCGTTTAAAGTTTAAATTATTTGGCCCAACATGGCTAATATTGTGTTAATCTCATATTTTTGCACCCATTAAATTTTAAATATGTAACCTCTATTTTAATAAGATTTATAACTTTGCCTCAATAAAATTAAAATTTTGAATATATCTCCTAGTCTCATACAGTAGCCACTAGTTTCGTAACTCACAATCAACCATAATTTATTTATTTGGGTTGAGGATTTTAAGCCAAAATATTTTTGCCTTAGGCTAAGTCATAAATGAGGTGATGACACCTCATTAAAAATATCGGATCCGGACGGGTCGCTCCGCTCCCACCAATTCACTTGGGTGGGTATAACCTCATTGGCTTGGCTTATGCTAAGCCAAATATTTATTGGCTTAGATTCCTTATTCACTATTTCATAACATTCTTGTTTTTTCATTTAAATGAAAAATTCTTTCAAATCTTTCGTGTTTATGATATATACTGAGAGAATATTTTATACAAAAATCCTTCCCTCAAAACAAACTTTCTTGGATTTGTCCGAGAAATCTTCTGATTTTTAGTTAATATGCATAAAATTGGTGAGAAAATGTAAACAAAACAAGATTGACTTTTTTTTTTTGATAAAAAACGGGACAGCAGACTTACAAAAGTTTGCCTTGTTTCTCACCCCCTAGTGGGAGCGTCACCCGAGTTAGTTGTTAGCATTCCCCTTAAACCCATAAATCTCACCCCATACCGTCGGCAAGAAGGCTTGAACCTGAGACCTCAAAAGAAATCCAAAACCCATCAACCGCTTGGCTCAACATGTCTTGGTGAATATTGATATAATTAGTTAACTAAAAAATATTATTGCTATTAATCCCATAATTCATTCACATATCTAGTTTCATGATGTTCATTAAAAACACCCATATATATTTTGATTGAAACGTGTTAGAATTTATAAATTGAACTTGTTAAGTGTAAACAGATCAAATATTTCAATTTAAGGAACAATGTGTTATATTTTGATTCAAACATGTTAGAATTTATAAGATTGAACTTATTAAATGCAAACAGATCAAACATTTCAATTTAAGGAACAACTATGTTAATAGGTTACCATAAAGTAGTTTGTGAAACTAAGATCTAGTTTTACATCTCACTTTCCATCTTTTCTTAGGTGAGTTCGTTAACTTCAAATACTAAGTTTTAAATAGAGGTTTTGATTTTTAATTTGATTAAAATTAAGGTAATTGTTACTTTCCATTCTAAAATAAGTGTCATTTTCTATATTTTAAAATTATGTAAAAATTAATTAGTGTGATATAATTACTTTTGAATCCTTATGCTCATGTGTTCTACTATTTTTTGTCTTAAATGAGTATTTTTGTTTCAATTTTAAAAAAATTAAGAAAACGTTAGTTAGTGTAGTATATTTACTACTGTAGCCTCGTAATCCTGTGTTATAACAACTTAATGAAAGAACAAACTGGACAAAAATTCAAGAGAAACAAAACACTCATTTAGAAACAAAAGGAAGTAACAAACATAAGAGATACTAACCAACTTACTATAAAAATACTACTATCAATTAATGCATATTTAACTTTTTAAAAGTAAAATAAAAAATGAGACCTATTTTAAGACAAAAATTCAAAATAAATAAAACAATTATTTTGAGACGGAACAAGTAATATTTACTTATAATAGACCATCATATGGAATGACAAATTTTTTATCTAAACAATATTTGTATAGACTTTTGTAGTTCAGAGCGTTTGGCATGAGATAAAGTTTCACATTGAAGTCAAAAGTTATATATTGATCAGTTGAACTACACAACATGAGATATCTCTCATTCTTTCACCCAAAATCACACCACGCTCATACTGTCGACAAGACTCGAACCCAAGGCCTCAGAAAGAATTTAAAGCGATTAAACCGCTTGGCCCAACAAACATTGGTTATACATACATAAGTTAGTTAATTTATTATTATAATAAAAACATTTATCTAATTTGACATAATTTAAAATTTAAAATTTCTCATAGCTTAAAAAACAGGCCATCGAAGGTTAAAGTTTCCAAAGTGAAATCCTGAAAACTGGTTGGCCACAGCTTGTTGTGGCAAGCAATGAAGAGGGTGAAGAAGTTGAAGTATAGAAGCCAACTTCGCAAGAAGAAAAAACAGAAAGAGAGACGCATCATTAGAGCTTTTTGTCAGGACAATGACACCTCATCTTTCTATGCCCACAATATACAGTCATCAACCAAACTTGAGTTTGTGAACAAACAATGCAATGCTTATTCAGGAATGGCATCATATGAGCTTTTATTTGCAAGGCCAACCACAGCTCTCAATTTCATGTGCACTCAAGAGAACCCACTGGCACCCGAAATCCAATCCGACCAACTTTCGAGCCAAATCAGATCAGGCAACCCCACACGAATATTCACATTTTATGCCTAAAATGTGAATTCCGACCTGAGATCCGAAATCCAAATGAACACGAAGCCCTTTCGATTCGGATTCAGATTACCTTTAGCAACCTAAACCTGAACGAACTCGATCTGATACGCCAAATTGCCACATCTATAATGAAGCGTGCCATTCTATGGGTAAAACGCATATTAATATACTCTTTGAAGACTGCATGTTGCAAAACAACCTCTTAAACAATGCTTCATAATGTACAGAGCTAGTAAGCTACAAAAAGGAAAAAAACAAATGTTCATCGAATAAAATCAACTTAGCTTTTAAGAAAATGGAACTTGGATTCGACGTAGCTTTCTGCATCCCACAGGAATGATCCAAATGCAACTGCCTCCAATACTAGCATTGTCAAGCCTGAGAAAGTAATAGAAATCACTTCATCACTAGACGTGTCTATTGAACCATCGTCGGAAATCCTGATGTCAGGCCTCCCAAACAATGCCTGTGTCTGCTTCTCAATCAAAGAAATAGCTTCCTTCGATCTTATGGTTGCGTATCTCTGAAGTGTGTCTGCATCCAAGTACATCACATATGATCTAAGTCTATATGCTCCACTTTCGCCAGTATCCATGAACTCTCGCCCGGCACTGTCATCGTCATATTCAGGTGGGATTGTGAACAAGGAATCTGGATCCCAAAGTTTGTTGGCTGGAGTTGGGTCTTCAATACTTGACTGGCTTTTAGTGAAACCCTCGGGAAGTATTTTCATAGTTCTCTCAAGTTGAAATCGCTCATCAACTCGCTTGAGGAAATATCCATACATTATGGACGCGGCATATAACTTTCCAAGTTTGATTTTGCTAATCTGAACAGTGGTATCCAGAGGGCCCACAACTCGCTCGCCAAGAACTAGAGACAAGTGGCTTTGTATCATCTCAAATGCTTCAGAAGAATGAACAGATTCTAGTTTTTGTTCTTGGTTTGGCCAAAAATCTACACGACCAGTAGGATCTGATGTTGCAGTTATCTTTGGAATCATCGAAATGTCTCTGTCCACAAATTTATGTATAATCAAGCAGTAAATTATCTCCTCTAACGCCTTGCGCTCTTCCTTTTCTTTGACTTCAGCTATTCTCCTGAAAATCAAGATTTCAGCATGTTGTTACTTTTTATGATAGGCAATTGACAGTTGACACGACAAGTATGTTGTTTTCTTAACTACAGACAATTACGAACATGGACAGCAACATTACTAAAAAATAAGTATTTAGAAGACAAAAAAACTGGGACCTATAAAATTCATTGAGATTAAAGAACCATACATACAGCAAATAAAATCCTCAGGACTGAATGTTCCAAGAAAAAATGGATGTAGCATGTATAATTGAGAAAACAAGTGAACAAATCAGAAAAACATAGTCATTGATCCAATTTAACTCTTTTGTTCAGAAGTAGTGCATGGGTGCCACATTGGGCTCAAAAGGCAATGTTGGAGTGGGAGTATAGGTAACCAAAAAAATTGATAAAGCAATAAATGCCACAACATGTAGTGATAGAAGGGTATGGTGGCAGTAAGAGAAAACCAGTTTGTATAAGTAGAATAGCAATGATGATGATGATGATGGTGTTCATTGCAGCTGCACTTGGGTCGCTAGTGATTGGGTGGAGCGAAAAAGGCGGTAGATGCAGTGATGTACCCATGGGAGGCCAGGAAGGGTAACATAGCATAAGTGCATTACAAAGGTTGGAGGTTGAGATGGTGATGAATGGCGATGGTAGTGGTGTACTTTATGCTGTGGTGGCCTGGTGGATAAGATCTTGGTGGTTGTGGTAGGATTAATACTCAAAAGCCTACTGTAACAAAGACTAAGTCTTGAAAGTTGAAATAGGATGTTACTATTAAACTCTGCCCAGAATTTTTTTTGAAGTGATGGTGATTGGTCATTGTGCTGAAGTTATCACAGAAAAGCCTTTTTGCTTCCTGTTCTATAACATTGTTCTACACTAGTTACTGCCCCTCAAGTACTCAACAAAACCTGAATCCACTATTAGCAGTTCCTCTGAGAAATTTGCAGTGCATAATCCAAGGTGCTATTCTAACAATCCTTCCAATATCGCAATTCTTACATAGAATTCTCATACATCAAATACAACCATGTCATTTTGAAAATCAAAACCCCAAATACATCAAAGAAGTTCCAGTTAGCATGTGCATTGCAGTGCCAAATACTCCCTCCGCCCCAAAATGAGTGTATTGGTTTCTATTTTGAGAAAAATTAACTAATTAAGAAATTAGTTAGTGTTGTACATTTCCTCTCGTAACCCCATAAACAAGTGTTGAAACAAACTCAATGGATACTAACTAACCTATTATAGGGATACTATAGACAATTCATGCATAACTAACTTCCTAAAAAGGAACACTTATTTTGGGGGAAAATGTACTAGAAACAAGACACTCATTTTCGGACGTAGTGAGTGTAAAATTAACATTTCTACCAAATCGATTAACTATGAAAGTAAACAAAAAAAGTAGGCATTTCTATGTGTAGACAAAGAGTTAGATGGAGAAATCAAAGTACTAACTTGTAGAGAAGATCTTGAGACGAAGGACCAGCTTCTTCTTTCTGGGCATCTCTTACAGTTTGAAGATTCTCAAGCTGCTGGTCAACGGTTGCTGGGAATAAATGTGGATGGGTTTGCAGTAATTGTCCCAAGAGCTGGCCGACTGGGGATTCAAATTGAAGAGGGGCAATTGGAACCAAATTACCACTTGAATCCCCAGATGCTCTCACAGTTAACCCCCTGGCTCGCAATTTATCTTGTCTGACTCCTGACTTTGGAGTTGAAAATGATGGAAAGCTCTGCAAAGAAAGAAGTTTGGTTCCAGTGGCAACAATTAGTAAATCCTTGGACTAAAAACACGGATCCATAGTTAGGCAAGCTAGATAAGTAAAAGAGTTACAGAACATTCACAGACAGAATGGTCTTACGAATGGTAGGTGACAATTCTTATGTTGATTTTATTATGTTGGTTTTGGGAAATAAAAGCTTGCCTAACTCAATCAGGGTCACGTGGATGCTTAGTATTCTAGGTCTCCTATAGTTACAGACTATATCTAATTCTTATATTCTTTGTTTTTCCAAATATTCATAGCAAATGAAACTGGAATGAGCATAAATTACTTATTTTGAGAAATGCTCTTTTTAAGTGCTAACAGTTCCCATATCCATCTCCTAATTAGCAACTTAAAATCCCTAATTCTTAGCATATGGCACTTGTTTCTTTCCCAATAAAAGCTTTGCAGAGTGTTTTGAATTTTCATATCCAGCTGACCAGCTCCTAATTTAGACGTATTAACTTAAATAGTACATAAATTCAAAGCATATAACGAAATGAATTTATGAAAATAACCTATAAAAAAAGGTACAAAAATGAAACAGAGAAAAGGGAGGCAATGAAGAGCTTACTTTGACGAATCCAGAAGAAAGGAAGAACTTGGAATTGTCGGCAGCTGCGGCGGCAGGAGGAGCAGAAATATGTCTGTGGAATTCCGGCGACCTCAGGCCTCCCGCCGATGGACAGACGACCAGAACGTCGCTCATGACGCCTGATATCTGCATATTTTCCGGCAAAACCTCAGGAGCAATGTAAATCGGAAGAGAACAACGAGGAGTAGTGGTTGATTCAAGGCACTTGCGTTGATTTGTTCCGGCTTCTTGTTTTGATATTTTTGTGTGGTGACTCGCAGTCACGGATACCATTCAAAATTTAATTAAAAAAGAAAATGAATTTTCTGGTCAGAACGTGATACACCACGCGCTTGTAGGGAGCGTCCGCAAATTGTCTTCCAACCAATTAGAAGCCCAAAACTTTATTTTTGGCCCAAAAAATTATCGAAAAGGGGATTTTTTCAATAATTTAGCGTAATGTTTGACTTGAATTTTGTTCTAGACTTAATCTTCATTAAGTTTGTTATAAGTTTGTTATAAGTTAGTGTCAACAAATTGAAGATTACTAACTCATTAGAGTTATTATTGATAATTTAAATATAACTAACTTGTTATAAATAAAAACATAACACTTATTCCGAAACGAGAATGCAATATGAACAAGACACTCATTTTGAAAATAAAAACACTTATTTTAAGACAGTTTAATGTTTTAACTTTTCTAAAAATGACCAAAACAAGCACAAATAAATGTAAACTCAACTTTTATTTGCACAAAAGAGGACAATTTTTTAGTAGTAAAATAACCCTTCATAGAAACACTGACTTAAAGAAACACCAGTATGGGCATAGAGAAGACAACAAAGATTACAGCAGAACAATTAAGTTGATTATTATAGTCACAGAATTACATATTCATCATCATCAGCCTTCTCTTTTAATAAGTACAGAAAGACTAAAAAGTGTGAACACTACAACTACAAATCAGCTCAAAAAATAACAATGAGGTATTATGGCGTGTAGCTCTTCACACTCTACGTACCATCTTCCTACCTTCTTCAAACTCATAATATCACAAAGATAAAGGAGGATGGTATGGATTCAAGATATCCCTAAAAACTACAATGGTCAGCTTTTGATAATATTATCATATAAAGCTACAATGCTACGTAAAAATAAGGACTTCCTGTCTGTTTGCTAAATAGGTTAGGTTACGCTGGCTCCCGCATTAAAATTTGAGTGAAGCTTTAATCTTCTACTGACCTCCCTGCTGCTGCACAAGCTCTGTTTGCCCGGTCTGTTGAGTTTCGTCACTCACATGTTGCTCAATCCTCCTATGATCTTCATGTCCAGGAACTTCCCCCAGCCTCTCCTGCATATACAATTTTTTTTTTTTTCAAAAAGAGATCAACTCACACTAACCAACAAACTTAGAGGCTACTATGACGAGACCTCCAGCTTTTATGCACAGTTGCAATTCTTCTTTAAATCCTAACAATATGTAGAGACTTTTCCCATGATTTAGATTTTAGGCACTACCTTGAGAGAGGTATTCTCTGAAAGAAGCTGCTCATACTCACTCCTGATGCGGTTTACTTCTGATCTAAGTGTGGCATTTTCTTCTTTTAGAGCTTCAGCACGCTGGGCCAGCTCATCGCATTCAGCCTGACTCAAAATGTGCATGTTTACCCAATGAGTTCATCGGAAGGTAAATGATGCTATTCAGCTAAAAGAAAAATGGGTTGATCATAACCTGTTTACGCAACCTTGACCTGCGAGCAGATTCTCTGTTTGACTGCTTCCTTCTCTGTCTTTTAAGTTCTCTCTCATCCTAAATCCACAAATAAATTTAACTAAAGATATCATGAAGGAAAGGTCTTGCTATTTTAAACGGGTTAAAACTTAAAAGTAAAGAAATCCATGAAAACGAAATAACAAATTGAATTTTAAATTAAGTTGTTACAGGAGCTTAGTATTAACCTGCAACCAAAGTTGTGACTGCATACTATTCTGTGATCCACCAGTAACAATTCCCCCCGTAACAGGAGTAGATGGAACTTTCCCTCGCAGTGCAGGTATACTAGACGTTGGAGAACCCCAATAATCCATCCCAATGTTTAAGTTTGTGGTAGGACCAGGAACAGCTCCTGGAGCACCAGCAGCTGACATGGGCATGATAGCCATTTGATTGACCGCAGTATGAGGTGTAGTTGACCCTCCATTTTGAGAACCATGCAAGGAACTGCCATTCTGAGATGCTTCACCTGAAGTAAAAGACACAAGGTAAAACATTTATTATTCCAATCATGTTTATTGCAATGAAAACATTAGAATGAAGAGTAAAATAATCCAACCTTCCATAGAATCTTGTCTGGACCCTGACTTCATCTGTGAGTCCTGCACGTAACCAACTAAATCAGATAATATGATTTTTGTCTCATCAGAAAAACAATAAGCACTTTTAAGAAGTACTTGGTCCTTGATGGTCAGGTTCCCATTAACACGTGACAGACAAAAAGATTAATCAGTTCTAGCACCTCCAGGTGATGTGATTGGCACATGGATTAAAACTGATATGGAAAAAAGAAAAAAGAAAAAAAAAAGGAAGTCTAGAAAAATAACTGTCATGTCTGATATTGCTAATGCCTATATAACAATGCAAAACCACATATGGGATTTAACTAAATAAGTAAAATAATTTTACTCAAAAAAACTTGCTAGTTTATGGCCAAACATGATCTCAGGGGTCATATAGTGGGGCACAAAAAAGTATAGCTTCCAGAGAGATTGTGTTCATGAACATTATATGTTTTTAACATATTGATAAATCTACAAAACCAAGTACTAGCAGACGTCAAATATAAACTACAGGTTCATAACAACACCTACAATAAGTCAAATACAAACATTATTGTCCTTTTAACAAGAAAAAGCAATCATCAGTAGGAGAGACCAGGAGTTAGAACTTGACAAAGAATGTAATTTTTAATTCACATAAACAAACCAAGACATGCATATGAGTTCAAGAAATGGATTAAATAGGGGACACAAACTAAAGCAAAGTAGAATAGGCAGCAAGTGATTAATCCACCTGAATTAATCTACAAAATTAATGAAAAGAATACCATAATACTTACATTCTGAGAATTAGCATCGCTTCCTTCACTAGAACCTTCACTACCGCTCTCAGCGCTGCACATGCAGGTTTATTACAAAGTTAACAAAGATATGTGAAAATAATATGATTTAGTAGTAAGGGCAATCCTTGCAGTCAGTAGAGACTGAAGCAAGCACATTCCAAACCTTATATGCAATGAAAAGTGGACTTGGTAAATTCACTAGGACGATAAGCGTGATTATCAAAGCAGCACAAGTTCTCGCGTCAGACAACTATACATTTGACACTAAAGGATCTAAGGTGATGATGGTAAGTCCAAATCATTAGAACTTCTTTTTTAGTATGCAATATTTGCAACCAAAACAAGACATAAATTAAAGGAGAATAATAATAATAATAATAAAACCCCGGAAAAGATACAACTTCTTCAACAAGGGCTTCCTTTTTACTTCCAGTGAAGCCCTTCAAACCTCAATCACAATATACACACCATACCTTTTAGAATGAACTCCATTTGCAGATGCTCCTGATGCTTTACCAGTTTCATTTTTCTTTCCTGTAATCATGTTTAAACTCCCCAAACTTCCTTTCGATCTTTTGATGGGCAATTTTTCCTTCACCTCAGATGGCTTACCCTCTCCTTCCGCACTTCCAGGTGTATTGCCCTACAAGCAGATTGTAAAAACTATTCATCATAAAGTCCAGAGGAAAATAGTTCCAATTCTGTCCAAATCTTCCGTATGCAACCACAAGGTAGAAGTGGAAAACTTACAGAATTCTCAGCAATGCCATTTGGGGAAGGCATTGCAAAAGGACTGAAAGGATAAGATCCCTATTGATAAGAAAATGGTATGCAAAGTTAATAGCATGACAGATAATGCAAATATAGTAAAAACTGTAGAGGAGAAACTAAGCATATGAAGAAGAAAATACCGGAGGCATAGATGGATGAGCATATATACCACCATGTGGATACATAACATAAGGATGAGGCGGGGTACCATATGGAGGCATAATATGCTGCAATTGAACATACATAAAACAACAATTACAGCCAAATTAAGATCTCACAGAAACAAAAAAAAAAATATATATATATATATATAACAAGAATAAAATAAACTTGAGTTATGATCGATACATATTAGATATACATGGCCAGAAAAACCCAAACACACTCACAAATCTCTAGCCCCAGATAGTAGTATAGAAACATCGTAAAGTAGATGAACAGGCAAAAGTAAAATACACAAACATAATCATAATAGAGTGTTGGGATAACATATACTACAATCATTAGTTCAAGCCTCAAGGGGCTTCTTCCAATTCAATTTCTTGCTTTTTAGTTTTTTATATTTGAATGTCATAATTATTAATCATATGAGCATATTTATAACAACATACAAAACTACTACTCAAAATATGAGCATAGTCCAATCACAATGTTATCCAAACAATAAGGTATATGCAACCAAAGAATTTACTTTGGGGGGCTCACTTAACATTTAAGAAAAATAACTAAGAGAATATCACAACAAGGATATTCTAAATCCTGGCCGACATTCTCCTAGAGCAATCACGACGTAAATCTAACTACCTTTTAATAAATATATACTATCTAGTTCAATCAATTAGTATTATATGATAGATGCCTTAAGTCTCATATGGACTGATGGATACATCACTGGGATCTTAAATGTGAACTGCGAGACTGATTTAATACTCTCAAATTCCTCCAACACTTTAAAAATACAATAATCACATAACAATCTCCACATTAGTTTCGACAAACCAAAATCTTGCACTCAAAAATCATTTGTAGAGTCAGTGTCAAAGTAATGTTAAGAAGAAAATTATGTTTAGCATAAGAATCCTACTTGAATAATAAATTATATCTAAGAAAACACATATACCTGAACCCCCCACATGTAAGGGTGAGCTTGGGGACTTGATGCCATAAACCCGTGTGGAGGCATAGGAGAATAAGCCTATTCAGAAAACAACCATTCAGCATAACACATTAAATAGGAAGTGAGAGCAGACACAAACTAATAAAAACAATCAATGCATTTTTTGCTATAGAACCTGAAACCCCGACCAATCTGGATTAACTGCACCAGAGCTCGCATTTGGAGATTGTTCCTGAAAATGCGCAGTTGAAAAAGAACTTTACAAATTGAGAGTTATTTCTAGTATAACCAACAATGCTAAATTTATTTGCTGATGCACACCTGTGCTGTAGGTGGGGTCGTCTTCGGCTCGTCTTTCTTTACTGGTTTATCAATCTCACTGCTGCCCATGATTTAAGTCACTACCTCCCTAACCAAATCTCAAACCATACTGCATACAAAACCAGGCTTACAACACATAAGCCCTCTTAGTTCATTGCAGTTCAGCAAAACAAAAATAGCTGCACTCTCCCAATTTGCTTTACAAATTAAAGCAAATTGGTATATAATGGGGCAATTAAAAACTTCAAATCTGATGTTGCTGTTCTCTATCAGTTTGCATGAAATTAGATATCTATTACACATGGTATCAAATTAGTACCGGAGGATCTCAATCCTCCATTTTCTCACAAACCCGATTACTCAGAATAATACATAACCTTGTAGCGAACCCTTGCTATAAATATAAAAACTGAGCTAGAGACAAGAATTAAAATAAAATCCAGGCACAATTAATGCAGCATGCAAAAAAAAAATGTTAATTTAACAAAATTCATGCAAATTACGATCTTATAAAATTGAATTACCGCGAATCGATCTGGAGCTTGATCGACGAAATTGAAACTTGATCCAGTGGGAGAGTGAGGACCCGAACCGGAGGTGGAAATAACGGAAGCTGCTTGTTCAATGGAAATGGGGACACGGAGGTCAATCTGAGAGAAATAATTAGGGCAAGATTGTAACAATACTATTTGCAATCGAAATTCTGGAATGGTGATTGGGGGGAAATTGGAACAGATCAATGAATTAGGGTTTGGTAAAGAAGAGAAGGAGGTTGAGGGAGTGGATCATGAGGGTGGTTGCTCGGTCGGGGTCGGGGTCGGGGTCGCTGTCCAGATATCAGTAAGGAGGTTCAACTTCATTCTATTTGCTCGGAAAGTAGAAAATCCCCATCTACTCCTTACTCCCTTGACTCTCTCCTTGTTCTATATTTTTGTTTTGTTGTTTATATATTTACCCATATTTTTTTCTTGTTTATTTTTTTTAAGAAAATAAAATATATATGACAAAATAACTATTTAAATCATTATTTTTTTATTTTATTTTGTCATAACTTAAAATAAATTAAAAAATTCAAATTGTGGATGATTAATTTGGGATTTTTTTTTTTTTTGCAAACCCGCAAATATAAATTGTAAGCTTCAACTAATAAAGGTCTGAAATTGTAACTGAGACTTGTGCGTTGATCCATCCTAAAATGCCTAACAAAGAAAGTTAAAGTCCTATATATGAGTCACCTGATTCGCAGAACTACCAATAAACTAAAACTAACTAGTTTGAAAAGTTCACACTGAGTTTTATAATTATCTAAAATAATAAGACCAGATACATTGTCGTCCTCCCTTTCCGCCTTAATAACAATAACTGCATGTTTCGCATATGATTCTACTATCACCTTAAGTCACCTCTTATTCGTGATCTAACTCCCCTGAATTGTCATTGCTTCAACAACTTGGGGCTTAGCCTCTTTCTCCCACCCAACAAAGCCACCATCTCAACACCAACCCAAACGATCTTGGATATACTAGCCTCCCCTAACCTTGCATTCCCTCGAGAAAATAGCTTTGTGCATATTAATTTTTAGCAACCTGAGCTCCAGCGCCCTCCATTTATCCAGACCAAAACCCCCTTACTCCCTGGATCCACCTCTGGCGCCACAACGACAACCTCCTTCTCTAAACCCGTACTACACAACTCCCACTCATCCCTCGTCAAATTCACCATTATCTCCACCTCTGGCAACCTTCATCTAACTACCTCTAGATAACTTATACGTACGATGTAGTTGGTAATTTACACAAATTAATGAATCAAATAGAAAGTGTACAATTTTTTAAATAAAAAAGTGAACATTTTGTTAGGGACACGGGGAAAATGCCAACTATGTAATTATCGATTTAGAAGTTGGCAAAATGGGTAACAATATGAGAGGTTGAAGATCAAGTTAAGGAGGGGGGAATGTGCTAGGTTTTTGTTTGATTTTTTTTTGTGTGCATGTGACGCCTAAACACTGTTGTTCGGTGGTTCTTAAACTAGCAACAATCACGCGCTCTTGTAAGCATGTTGCTATAGGTGGAACATCATCTATTGTCGGTGGGAATGAGCTTGTGGGTGAACCTTCATAACCTTTTGATGCGCCTGTTTGACTCGGGTCAAAGCAAACACACTGGGATGTATTGTCTTCTTGTC
>JAYMTF010004190.1:0-13669 GCA_036897485.1 Pelargonium nanum | reverse complement strand
CTCCTCCCTCTCCACGATCAGTCCCGACCACGGTGATAGAGCCGACGAGATCTGACAGTTTTGGTTTTTATTTTTGTTACTTTTGTTATTTGAAATTGTTGTATTTGTATTTGTAATTTGTTTAATTTTGATTTTTGTTGAATTTTTTGTTGGAATTTTGGATTTTTTGAATGAAATTTGATTGGAATTTTAACAATTGCCGAAAAATTCATGTCAATCGCCGGAAAATTCATGATAATTGCCGGAATCTGCACATTGGTGCCGGAATCTTCAAAGACTTGAAGTTTCTGACACCGGGAACTTCAACGTTCTTCGTTGTTCTTCATTGTTCTTCAACATGTGATGAACAAGGGTGGTTTAGGTATTTTAACAAAATATAAAGTCACATGTCTTGCATGTGATAGAAAGATGAGTTTTCCATCCAATTAAACTGACGGAACAGTATTTTTGATAGTTTGTAGGGGTAATCTGTCAAGAATGAAAGTTCTAGGGATATATTTGTTTCAACTTGTTTTAGACGCTTTTTACAAAATATTCAATTTAGCTCATGAATTTTTGTGTTTCGATTCAGTTCGTAATTATTTTTAAAGAAACTCAAAATAGTCTTTGAATTTTGTTGTTTTGATCTAATTTTGTAACTCAACTTTTACTTGACCTAAAATGATCAATGAACTTTCAAATATTGACTCAAATGGTTTTTGATTTTGGAGCTTATATAAAAATTCAAGGATCATGCTAAATTAGTATTTAAAAGTTTAGAAATTATTTTTGGTTAAAAAAATTCATAGACCAAATTTAGTCAAAACACGAATTTAAAGACAATTTTTTGTTAACAAAAATTTAGAAACCAATTTGAGTCAAAATACGAAATTATTCTTTTACCTTTTTTATTTGAGAGAAGTATTTTTTTTTTTTTGACCTGTATTTGAGAGAAGTATTAGAAAGTTATCAATAATTATTCTCTTTTTCAAAAAAATATATTTTTATTTTTTAAATTCTTCTTGGCTATTTTTTTAATAAGTCAAGTAATCCTAACTTATTTTTAAAAATATTAATGTTGGACTAATATAAATAAAAATATGCTGCTCTTAGACAAAAAATTATTAACTAGACCCTTTTAGACAAACAAATTTATTGTATTAATTATTTTCATTATTATGACACTAAGATTATGTATTGTCCAAGGAAAATAATAGTAGTAGTTTAGGGTTGAAAATGTGGATGCCTCTTCTTTTTATGGATAGATAGAATTTAATATTATTGTTAGGGGACATATGCTTAAATTGTATTTATTTGTATAAGAAAAAGAGAAAAAAAATGTAATTGAAATGAAGTTGGTAAGATTGAATCAGCCCACCCTCCGTAGGAGGATTCAGAGCCATACATTTTGGGCAGCCGTCCAAACCGGCCTACCCTATAAAGGCACGTAAATGCTAAAAACTAATGCATGGTCTTACTAGTAATTTCACTATAAATACCAAAACATCTTTATACTTACATTTTCTTATTAAAGAGAACCATTATATTTTGCCATTTTTATTACAAACCATATAATATAGGTTGATGTATGTGTGCTCCACTTGTACGGTTATTTGACCAAAAACTCAATTCAGTACCAAATTTATAATTGTACAAGAGTTAATACTCACACTTCGATTTTGAACCCAATTTAGTACTCACTGTCACACTCTGTTAACATAACCGTTAACTTTGTCCACGTGTAGCAAGAACGTGGAATTTCTTTTCCCCCATAAAAATAAAGAACTTCGTTTTTAAGATGAAAGTTCAAAGAAGGAAATAACACGAGGAAGAAAGAAAAAAAAAAGTTTGTATGCTATTTTTATGTGCCAATAAAAGAAGAAATAAAACTAAGAAGTAGTAGCAAGCAACACCAGCTGCTCCAGCCCCACCCCACAAGCATCGTTTGCAACCAAACCGGCAACTTTGTTAGGAACTCTCCAAAAAACAGTCAATGTAGAGTCTAATCATTAGTGCTCATATTGGAAAACTTATGAGCCGACCTATTTGCCTCACGATAATTACAAGTTATCTAGATCCTCCAATCGCGATTCATCAACGAGAACACACACATCCCAACAACAAAAAGTTGTGCCAATAAGCATATGAAGCACTACAAAGGAATTCATACTACAATCCACGACCCTCCAGCCCTCCTAGCAGCTGGGTTAGACCAACTATAACGGCACACAATTTGTGGATCGAAGGTATTCTGATATTGGTGGTTTGAAATCAATATGGAAGGTGGTGTTTTGGAAAAGGCCATCAGCATGACAAACTACTAGAGCCAAAGGAGGTGGAGGCTCCATGATGCGCTAAGTCGGTGAATAAAAGATTAAATACACGACACTAATAAAAAACATTATACTTATTTTGGAAAGAAATAATTATTTTTTTTCTTTACATTGCTTATTCAGCTTGATTAACACCTCAAAATAGTGTTACCAAATTAGACCCACACAACTAACACAAGTGACTCATGCCAAGCCATATGCTCTAAAGAAAACAAATTTTGTTGACAAGATTCACCATCAGCAGTCAAATCACAAACCCAAGAAAGAACATGTTTCAGATCTTAAGCAAGGGTACATGTGTCATTTACCTACTCCCGAAAGATAAAAGCAACGACTAACAAAGACATCGTACAATTAAGAAAATGACTGTTGTTTCTCTTTCAAATTTTAAATCCCAAATACTATAATTATTAATTAACGTTAAATAATACAATCAAACACCTCTAATATCATTCTCTTTCCCATTATAATACGTGTATAAATATATTGGAAATCACAAGGATTATCGGATCAATTTTTTATTTCTTATCATTTTCCATTGTGAAATATACAATTTTAATTATTTTTTCACTCCTACTTTATTTGCCCTCCATCGTCTCTCTCCTTCTTTTTCAGTTCCTACGGTGAACAGTACAAAATCTGAGAGTATAATGCAAAGGAACCCATAATGAGAACAGAGAAATAAAGAAAGAAACAGAGACCGGAAGAGAGAGAAAGAATGTGTGCAAGTTTTAGAGAGAGAAAATGGGGTAAGAGGAAGGAACCGCAGCTGGAGGTGTAGTGTCGCAGCTGCTGACCGGAAACGCATCACTGTCTTCATTTTCATTGTTTTGGTATGTTTTTGATTTGATTGATTAATGGGTTATCGGTTTTTGCAATTTTTATTGAGACCCATCTGTTAAAAATCTGGGCTTTCTGAGTTTTTACCCCCAATGGCTGTTTTGGTTACTAATCAGAACCGTTGCCGTTATTTTGGCTCATTTGCTGTTTTTTTTTTCTTCTTCCATAAATGGTCTCCTTTTTGCTGTTTTTGTTCAGAGTATATGCAAAACATTTGTGCCGTTGTATTGTTCTTAATGGGAGTTTTTATTAGCGTTCCTGATGATATTTCGTACAGTTTTTCATTCTTTTTCTAAGCTCTAGGTTTTATGGTTAACCAGGAATCAATATTTGCAATATTAGAAAGATACCCATTTGCTTAAATGACAAGTTTTTTGACCATTGAAAACTAGTCAGTCTATCTTTTGATCACTGGTTCTGTGAATTTTTTGCTTTAGTTATGACTGAGTTTGTTCATATTCGGTTGTTTTTTATGTGTTTTTGTGCATATGGGTTCATTTCCTGAGGGAAGGAATATTAATTTTTGTGTCTTTTGGTTAGTATACTTACTTTCAGTATGTTATTGTTTTGAAGATCTGATTGTTACTTCTTTTCTTTTATCAGCCTGTCCCTGAGTTGATGACTGAATGCTACTGAAGTAAAGAGCTACATTTGCTGCAAAATCATTTTAATTGCTTCAGTTGAGGAACTGATTTTCATTTTAGGTAACGGGTTTGGAATATTCTAATCCTATAGAAGAAAGTTCACATGGGTTTTACTCTCATTAATTGTTCTGGATGCTCTTGCTGTGTAGGTGCCTTGATTTGGAGATACACAACTAAAACGTTCTCTAGATTATAATTGGGTGGTAACATCCATTTAACCATTACTCTCACCTGGATCTAGCGTCTTTGGATTTCATAGCTGGTTAAGGACAGGGCTTCTGCGAGGCTAATTGCTAAAACCAGTTGCGACTGTTGTTCTTTGCTGGATTTATGGCAACCTTATTACCTTCCGAGTCCAGACGCTTGTATTCTTGGTGGTGGGACAGCCACATCAGCCCAAAGAATTCAAAATGGCTTCAGGAAAATCTTACAGGTCTGATTCTTTCTATATTCTACAGTTGAATATTGCTGTGTTTTCTGCAAATATATTTACCATAGGAATATATTCTATCACACAGATGCTTCCATGACACTACATTGTTAATACTTCAATTGTATCTGTTCGATAGGCTGATAGGATGAGAACTAAGATATCAGCAAGAACATACTAAATGTTTCTGAATCTTACATATGATTATGTTCTATCATGCACGTTCTGCCACTACACTACATTTTTGATATTTCAACCTTATCTGCTCAATAGGGTGATAAAATGTGCTGTTGATATCAGCAAGAGCATGCTAAATACTTCTGAGTCGTACATATGGGCACTAGGAATCGAAAGGATGCCCTCGCCCCTCACTTTAAAATGCAGTTAATTCCTAAGACACCTGCTAATCTGCCATATATGTGTTTGAAAGAGAGAGAAAAGGAAACATTTGCCTTGTACTAGCTCAATACTTAAGTACGAATTGTATGATAAAAATCAAGTCACGTTAAACTCTGGTTGCTTCTGAACTAAAAGTAAGATTGGCATCTCTAGAAGTAAGAAAATTCAGAAAAGAAACATTATTTTGTGTTATATTTTCAATTAGGTTTCAATAAGATTTTAACTTGATTTTTAAGAGCAAGTTCAACCTGAATACTTCAATAGATCGTGATACGGTGATGCAAAATGTTCAAGGAAGGGCAACAGTCTTAAGTGAAAGCTGAGTCTTTCTCTTACAGGCTTGAATATCCTTGAAGTATCTCCCTCTTAAATTCTTCGTCTGGAGAATGATTATCAGTTTCCCTTTTCCTTTTCAATCACAAAATAGGATTCTTGATGATGGTTCATTCTGAGTACTGCATACGGAGATGCTATTTTCATCTTAAATGTTAATTCTTTTGGAATGCCACTATCGGATGGTATTCTTTCAATCAGAATTGAGGTTTTGCATAGTTCCCTGAATAGAGTTTTTGATCTTTTCTTTCAACCTTGATTCATATCATTCAAAAGCTAAGTCCAATCTGGTTGCATTACTTTTAATGTTTTATCAGTTTGAATTTTCAGGATCATCCTCTATCAATTATGTGAAATTTGAATTGAAATGTTTTATTTTATATTTTATAGTCAATGAGAGCACTTGGTTATTCTTGTACTAGTTTAGAGGTCAGCTAATCAACTATTCACAATGGTAACGAAATTGGTCTGCATAAAAGATAGAATTTTGTTCCGATGGGACTTGTTAAA
The DNA here is from genome assembly GCA_036897485.1 of Pelargonium nanum. NCBI lineage: Eukaryota > Viridiplantae > Streptophyta > Magnoliopsida > Geraniales > Geraniaceae > Pelargonium > Pelargonium nanum. Next base: position 8,201 of record JAYMTF010004190.1, on the reverse strand, counting down.
TGCATTTGTGTAAATCTATCATATCCGGCGCTGTAAAATCAACATTGTTGTGGGCCTTATAAAATTGCAATGCTGATATGATATAGGCGCCTTTCTAATTGAGAAAGAAAACATAATGAGCTGCAAATGTGGAAAAGAAACAGATTATGCTAAATGAAAACAATAATTTATTACTGGAACCTGGCATGAGTTTGGGTTTTGCAGGACAAAATTTCAGCTAAAAAATTTAGATTTGTGGTTTCTTAGTTATTCAATTCAAATTTGTATCAGAAAGGATTCATGATTTGAGTGCGATCCTTAGAGCAATGGTGAGGTTGCTGCCTTGCAACCTTGAGATCAATGTTTCAAGTTAGGGAAACAGTCCATACTAGAAGTAGGGGTAACGTTGCGTACATAAATGACCCTCCCTAAACTCCATAATAATCCTAGACTCATGTTATATTCACCCTATCAAAAAAGTTCTTGTGATAAGGATGCTTACATGAATGACCCTCCCTAGATCCCAAATTGTGGGGGGCTCATACATAAGGCCACTCTAGTAGAAAATATTAATGTTGATAATTTGTGATTTGGTGATCTCCTTTCTTCCACCTCACCTCTACTAACATCTTAAAGTTCTGGTTTTGACTGTCCCCCTGGTTGTTTCTCTTTCCACTTCCATTCATAATCTGTAGTGTAATAATATATACATTCAAAGTCAGAAAAGATTGTGGTATTATCCAATCAAACCAAATAATGATTTATTTTTTCAATCCCATGTTATCTTTCTAGGTTAAAATCAATGTGAGATTACTAGCCTGTAGAGATACCTTTACCGTTCAAGTTGTTGTGTCCTTTTCCCAAGTTTCTTAATTATTTCCACCAGTGTGTATCTAGAATTCCTGGATAGTTTAGCTGTTCGCCTGTTATTCTGATAGGAGATATACTTATACATCACTTACCCATGAACTTGGAGGCAATCCTATACTTCACCTTGCTATTCTTAACATGAAATTAACTGTTTCATTTCTTACGTGAAACAAAAGATTACAGTTTTGAACAAGAAACTCTAAAGCTTTTCTTCACTGTGACACTCCATATTTATAAAAAAACGTGTGATGAACTGCAAACTTTACAATATTGTGAGTGAAATACAGGGTCAAATCCTATAAAATTTTCAGATGATCAATGTGACAAAAACTATGTATGTTATGGATAAGTGATCTGAATAAGGACATGTTTTTGGAAAAATATTATGATCCCATTGGCAGCTAATCTTATTGTTGTAGTTGTAGGAGAAAATGGTCTTGTTTTAATTGTCTGTGAAGCATATTTTAGGAGTTAAATTTCAACTTTTGTCCTTAACTCTGCACAAATATGCTTTGTGAACATGCATCTGCCTATGTATATCTTTATCTCTTGTGTGATGTTTCCAACCGACCTTGGATTTGCTTAAACAGACATGGATGCAAAAGTCAAAGCCATGATCAAGCTCATTGAGGAAGATGCAGATTCTTTTGCAAGGAGAGCTGAAATGTACTACAAAAAACGACCAGAGCTTATGAAACTGGTTGAGGAATTCTATCGAGCTTATCGTGCTCTAGCAGAGAGGTATGACCATGCAACTGTGGAGCTACGCCAGGCCCATCGGACCATGTCAGAAGCCTTCCCCAACCAAGTGCCTTATGTTCTGGCTGAGGATTCACTTTCAGGTACTTCATGTCCTGAGGCTGAGCCTCATGCATTACTTGATCTGGAAGAATCTAACCCTGGAGGAAGTCAAGACGAGTCCTCTCCCTTATCAAGTCGGAACTTGAATACTGAGGTTCTTTCAGATTCTCAGCGTGCACTTATAGCTGAAGCAGAAGTCCAGACCTTAAAGATAACCCTTGCAGAAATTCTTGCTCAAAAGGAAGCTATGTTTCAACAATTTCAGCAGAACTTGGAGAAGTTGTCTAATCTAGAAATGGGGCTTAATCATGCACAAGATGATGCTGAAGGTCTTGATGAACAAGCAAACAGAGCCGAAATTGAAATCGAAGTATTGAAGGAAGCTCTTGCAAAGTTAGAAGCTGAGAGGGATGATGTTCATCTTCAGCACAAGCAATGTATAGATAAGTTATCCAGTTTGCAGACGATGCTCTCTGTAGCCCAGGAAGATGCAGAAGGATTTAAGGAGCAAGCAAGTAGAGCAGAAAGTGAAGTTCAAAATCTCAGAGAAGAACTATCTAAAATGGAGGCTGAAAAGCAAGCTGGTCTAGTTCAGTATAATCAATGTCTTGAGAAGATATCTTTTCTAGAGAGTAAAATCTCACTTGCAGAGGAGGATGCCAGGGTACTTAAAGAGAAAACTGAAAGAGCAGACAATGAGGTCAAGGCATTGAAGGAGGCTCTTGCTAAATTGAACGAAGAGAAAGAAAGTACGACTCTCCAGTATGAGCAGTGCTTGGAGAGTATATCTAAAATGGAGAGTGAAATTTTGCATGCAAAAGAAGATGTTGAACGACTTAGCAATGAAGTTATGATGGGTGCTGCAAAATTGAAGAGTGCTGAAGAACGGTGTGTTCAGTTGGAGATTTTAAATCACTCTTTGCAGTCAGAGTCAGAGAATCTAGTACAAGATATTGCAATGAAGGATCTAGAGCTTTCAAAGAAGCAAGATGAATTGGAGAAACTTAAAATGTTTGCACTAGATGAGCACACACGATTTATGCAGATTGAAGCCACTCTCCAAATTTTGCAGAAGATGCACTCTCAATCTCAAGACGAGCAGAGAGCCTTGGCGCTGGAGCTTAAAAATGGGCTTCAAATGTTGAAGGACATGGAATTAAACAAACATGGTCTGGAGGATGAAATCCAACGCGTTACAGAAGAAAATCGAAGCCTGAATGAGCTGAACTTAACTTCCACAAATACAGTACAGACCCTGCAGAATGAAATTTCAAGCTTGAAGGGTATCAAAGAGAAACTTGCGGAGGAGTTTTCTCTGCAGACTGAGGCAAGTGATGTCCTCCATCAAGAGATTTACAAGTTGAAGGAAGAAATCAAGGATTTGAACAGGAGATATCAGGGTTTAGTGGCACAACTTGAGTCTGCGGGTATAAGTCCCGATTGCCTCTTGTCATCTTTAAAGGACTTGCAAGATGAGAACTCAAAACTAAAAGATATCTGCAACAAAGACGTGAATGAGAGAGAAGTTCTTTATGAGAAGCTGAAGGACATGGATAAACTTCTGGAAGAGAATGCTGGTCTTGGGTTGTCCTTATCAGAAGCGAATGGCATGTTAAAAGGGTCCAGCGAGAAGGTCAAGGAATTGCAAGATTCCTGCCAGTATCTCCAGGGAGAAAAATCCAGTCTTGTTGCTGAAAAAGCCACCTTGCTGTCTCAGTTGCAAATCATCACTGAGAACATGCAGATGCTCTTGGAGAAGAACACATTGCTGGAAACTTCCCTCTCTGGTGCAAATGTTGAGTTGGAAGGTCTGAGGGTGAAGTCAAAGCACTTGGAAGAATTCTGTCAGTTGCTTACTCATGAGAAATCCAACCTTCTAAATGAAAGAAGTAACCTGGTCTCTCAGTTAGAATATGTTGAACAGAGACTGGGAAACCTGGAAAACAAGTTTACAAAGTTAGAAGAAAAATATGCAGGGCTGGAGATGGAGAAACAAACCAGTAGTTGTGAAGTACAAGAACTAAGAAGTTTTCTCAGCATGGAGAAACAAGAACGTGAGACTTATATGGAGTCAAATGAGATACGGTTGGCAGGTTTAGAAAGTCATGTCCAACTCCTGCAGCAAGAAAGCAGGTTGAGCAAGAAGGACTTCGAAGAACAACTAGATAAAGCTGTAAATGCCCAGGTCGAGATCTTTGTCTTGCAGAAGTTTATAAAGGATCTGGAAGAAAAAAATTCATCTATGCTGATTGAATGCCAAAAACATGCTGAGGCTTCCAAACTATCAGATAAACTGATATCAGAATTGGAGACTGAAAATCTTGAGCAGCAAGTGGAAGTGGAATTTTTGTTAGATGAAATTGAAAAGCTGAGGATGGTCATTCATCAAGTTTTCAGCGCTCTTCAGATGGTTCCAGATAAAGGAAATGAAAATTGGATTGAACAAGAGCAGATACCTTTCTCACATATTTTGGATAATATCAAGAGCTTAAAAAGTAATCTCTTGATCAACCATGATGACAAGCAACAGCTTCTGATTGAGAATTCAGTGCTGTTGGCTTTACTTGAGCAACAGAGATTAGATGGTTTAGAACTTGTGTCTGAAAAAACTAGCCTTGGGAGAGAATTTGATACCATGGCGGAACAGTGTGCAATGCTTCGGAAAGACAAGTATGAGCTTCTAGAGATGAACAAGGAGCTGAAATTGGAACTTAGCAAGGGAGCGCTACAGGAGGAAGAGTTGAAAGCAGAAATGGAAAGCTTGTGTGTCAAGCTGGTTGATATGGAGGGGGCTTACCAAGTATTGCAGGATCAGAATTCCAAGGTGCTTGCAGAAAATAGTTATTTGCTGAAGAAATATTCCGATTTGAAGGAAGAAATGCATGTGCTTGAAGAGGAGAATGTTGATGTTCTCCATGAAACAGTGGCTCTCAGTAACCTCTCTTTGGTTTTCAAGAGTTTTGGTGCTGAAAAAGTTGCAGAATTGAAAGCACTCACTGATGATCTCAACCGTCTCCATGCAATTAACGGTGACCTCGTAGAGGAGATTAGAATATTGGGGCAGAGGTTGGAGATGAAAGAAGCAGAAAATTTACATTTGGATGAATCAGCTAAGAAGTTAGACAAAGAGCTGGATTATGTTGGAGAATTGAATGGTCAGTTAAACCATGAGCTTTTGATTATAAAAGATTTCATGAGACAGAAAGAAACAGAGCTTTCAGATGCTGTACATAAGCTTGAAGCTGCACAGATCTTGAATACGGAATTGCGCAAAAATATTGAGGAACTGGAAAAAGAATGTGAAGAGTCAAAAATAGCCAGAGAAAATGCAGAAAAACAAATTCTTGAACTGTCTGAAGATAACACAAATCAGGACAGGGAAATTGAACGCCTTCGTCAACTAAATGAGAATTTGGAGTCTGAAGTGGGTATTTTATGTGAAGAAATTGAAGAATGTAGAATCAGAGAAGAGAACTTGAGTTCCGAGCTCCAAGAGAGAAGCAATGAGTTTGAACTCTGGGAAGCTGAGGCTGCAACGTTTTATTTTGATATGCAGACATCCTCTGTTCGCGAAGTTCTGCTTGAAGATAAGATTCAGGAGCTTACTGGAGTTTGTGGGAGTCTTGAAGAAGAAAGTGCTAAAAAAAGTGAAGAGATTGAACAGATGAAAGGAAGAGTTAGCTTCTTGGAAAGTGAAATTGGAGGTCTGAGGGCAATATTGTCTGCATATGTTCCTGCTATCGCTTCTCTGCGAGATGATATAGTCTCTCTTGAATTTAATGCCCTTCATAGAACAAGTTTCTCTGTGCCAGGAGCTCAACAACATGAGGTATATCCTTTTTCCTATTTATGGGATTCAAGGCTTGGTAGAGTTACTGCTGTTATTTTCCCCCTCTTTATTTTTTTTAACAGTTAGCTGCTGTTGTCAATTTTTAACCCACCTCTTTAGTGCCACATAAAATTTAGTTTATGTTTAGAATCTTGAGTTAATTCTATGTGACAACTCTGTGAATCCAAGTACTATAGAAAATTGTCTCATCTGCTTGGTTTTCAAATCACAGGATATTGTGTTTTTCAAAATTCAGAGTATTGTGTATTTCTATGTTGCAAAATCAATGCAAGTTTTCAACCACTGCGTGCATTTTATCTATACCTAGAAAGTTTGTTGGCTGAAACATGAAAGCTTATTCTTATTTCTTTGCAAACATATCCAGGCTGTACATCCTGCTGAAACGAGCTGTCCGGTAGCCATGGAGGATCAATGTGCTAAGATACCAGATGGTGTTTCAGATTTGCAGAACATGCAAGCTAGGATTAAGGCAGTTGAGAAGGCAATGGTAGAAGAAAAGGAGAGGCTTGCAGTACAGAAAGGGTCAAACACATCAACAAAAGAGACTGAAAATCTGAAATCTGAAGGCACTGCACATCAAGAAAGAATCAGTCTCAAGGAAAAGATGGAAGTTGGAGTTCAGCTTGCTTGTAAGATTAAACCAAAGAAAACTCAACCTAAAATTTCAGAAGCAAGGAATGGTAGTTTGATGAAAGACATTCCACTTGATCAAGTATCAAATGGATCATCATATGGAATAAGCAGGAGGAGGATTAGAAGGTCTGATGATCATATGCTGGAATTATGGGAAACTGTTGAGCAGGATCATGGTCTTGATTCAATGGTCAACAGGACACAAAAGTTTGCATCTGCATCGGAGGTGAAGGATAGTTTGCGCCATCGGCTTGGAGATGAGGAGAACAGTCAAGGCGCCTCTCCAGAGGTTCAGGTTGAGAAGGAGTTGGCCGTTGATAAGCTAGAGGTCTTGACAAGTAGCATAGAGCCATATGATGAAAGGAATAAGAGAATCTTGGAGAGACTCTCTTCGGATGCAAAGAAATTGATGAGCCTTCAACTCACTGTGCTAGATTTGAAGAAGAAAATGGAGACAAGCAAGAAGAGCAAGAAAGATAAGCACGTTGAATACGGAACAGTCAAGTTACAGATACAACATGTTGAGGATGGTATTATGGAGCTGGTGAATTTGAATGATCAACTGACAAAGACTATTGAGGAGAGTCCTTCATGTTTGGACGGAAAGGCTCCAATGGAGTCGGAAGAGGCTGGAAATGCCCATGGAAAGAGGCTAGCTGAACAGGTACGAAAAGGGTCGGAAAAGATTGGACGACTGCAATTCGAGGTGCAGCACATTCAGTATGTGATGGTGAAACTGGAGGATGAAAAGAAAAGCAGAGGGAAAAGCAGATTTCCTGTTAGTAAAGCAAGTGTTTTCCTGAGGATCTTCCTGTCAAGTGGCAGCAGAACCGGTGGGAGGCGAAAGAAGGGCCGGTTTTGTGGGTGTATAAGACCTTCAACTAACTGACACTGAGGTAATGGTAACAAATTGCAGCAAGCCTATTTGTTTAGCTCGGGCTACAACTGTTAGTGTCTTGTCTAGTTAAGTTTAAGAGATTAATTAGTTAGTGGAGTCTGTTCTCACTTTTTTCTTCTTTTAGCTTGTAGAAGAACTTTAAGCATGGTCTGGCATGGTGCCATTGTAATAAGCTCAACCCTTAAGTTGTTTCTTATCTTCCAGATTCCCTTGAATTATGTCTATATAACTGTTGTTCTAAATATGCTTGAGTATCTGATGTGCTGCGTGCATCCTGAATATCAAGATGTATTTAGTGCTACATGTAAATGGTTTTGACTTTTATGTAATCCATATATATATTAATTGGTTGAAAACTTGTTCATATGATACGTGAGTTTTAAATTATTGTAAAGGCCATGTATTCAAGGAAAACCACAATTCAGCATTTTAATGGTTAGAGAATGCTTCTGAAAATGTTCATTTGATCTTTTGATTTTGGGTCTAGAAGGTATCGCTGTGTAGATTGCTCGATCCGCTACGTGTTGATGTTTGGTTGTTCATTGACAAGGTGGACCCGTCATATTGTCATAAGGCTCACTTGTGGTTTGAGCTCTAGCTTTTTGAATTGTGCCATTTACGGAGTTTGAGAGTTCTCGCATGTCCCTCGTGTATTACAGAATACTGAAGCCCCTAGACACCTCTACTGCTGGTTGTAGCGTCCTAGTGTTTTGAGAGGAACAAAATGTTTTGATAGTGTCCTAATGAGGCACGGAGCTTTAGAGGCGACCGATTAAGAAATTGGATTTATGTCTATGTGTAATCATTTGGCTCTATAACAAGTCTGGGGGCGCATGTCAAGAAGCGCGATTTGGTAGTCATGAGACAGGGTGATGTTGCGCTCAAATGTCACACGATGCATCATCATTTGTTAAGTCAATTCATGATTTTTTGGTCAATATCAAGTTTCTTACGTAAATTTATGTCTAGAGAACTTTGAAGTCAATTATTCATTTTGTAAACAACTCTTACTAAGGTAAAATAAAACAAAAATCTCAAAGAAAAAATTTACTAATAAAAAAGGCATTTCTACAATTCAAATATCATCCCCTAAAAATACAAAAGACAAAAAAAAAGGAGGAGGATTCACACATGTATTCAATTTGCGTGTACTTTCACATGTATTTGGTA
>JAYMTF010004189.1:0-13671 GCA_036897485.1 Pelargonium nanum | reverse complement strand
CTACTTACCGACACTTACCGTGACTTACCGGAGGTGAAGTTGAGTTAACAAACAAGCCCTTAGCCGAAATTTAATTTATTTATTGTAAATACTAGTCGTTCTTCCAAGTGGTGCCATCATATTGGGTTTTGATAAATAATCTTATTTCAAACAAAATCATACTTCAGATGTTACTATTACCAATATGAAAATAAAAAATTGGAAGAATTCTCGGCTAGTTTTTCAATAATAATCTTAATTTTGTTTACAATTTAGTAATGTAAATCTGTGAGCACAAGGGCCCACCAAATATATAGTGCAAATGGCCAGCTTTTGTGTTTAATTTCTTAAAAACTATAATATGAATTTGGCTGGGTTGGTAGGTCAATACTAAAAGGTAAAGAAACATGAGTGCTTTCAATTTTATTTTGTTCTTGTATTCTTGTTGTCATGTACATTAATTTTCTTGCAAGAAGCCAAGAACTAGCTAACTATACCTTCTTAGTAAGACAAAAATTCAATTTTTATGGTCATTTGAAATGCTCTACAATTTTAAGAAGATAGAATCTTATTAATTTTCTTATGGATCAAATTGCTCTCGGCACAGGGGAGACATCTTAACAGTGTGAAGTATTATATTTTTTAATTGAGTTCGTGAGTTTAATTTCTCTTTAATTTGCTGATATAATATTAACAATTCAATAAGTCAAGCTATCAAGCTACAAAGTAGAACTATATTTCATTTTTATTCGATAGAAATTTTAATCTGGTATGAGTTTAACTTTCATAGAATGATTAATAAAGTGAGGAGAGAGATGATCAAATGCAAATAAATTTGATTGGGATAATAATTTGAGAGAAAAGACACTCTTTTAGGATGGAGGGTTGTTAATAAACAAAATCTAGAAGTCATGCATGGGACTATATAGAAACTCATTGGTTTAGCTTAATGTTGGTTTGATGAATAAGAGGATGGTGTGAAAAAGAAGATAGGGAAAAAGAGATCAACATTGGTAGCCACAGAAGAGTGAAGCATATGTGTGGGAATGGACCATACCTTTAGCAAAACCAGGCAGGTTCCTCCAAGTTGGATTCAACATATCATCAATAATATGGATTGTGGTCCCCTTAATAATTTAGATTCCAAAATATATACTCACACAACCAAAATTTTGATATCTTCTCCATCACTTATCATGGACAGTAACATGGAGCCAAAATCACACAAACAGTCTCTTAACTCAGTCCACCCAAATAGACCTTACCATTTCATCATTTGGCATTGTTATGTAGGCTAGGCTTTTCCCTCATGTATGCCCCTTTTGTGGTGCAACCATATTCTTTGATGGCTACATACATGCAATTGCACTATGTACAAATTAAAAAGTCAGTCACGTGTACGCGCGTCAACTGATAAAGAATTGTTTTAATTTAATATGTGGTCTCAAGTTCGTATTTCAAGGAATTCAGTTGTTTTAAAAATTGGTAGAAGAAGTTTTGTTGCATTTGTGGTTTTTTTTATAAGCAACGGGACAGCGGGCCAGTGTTTTCACCTTCTAGTGGGGGCGTCACCCGAGTTAGTTGTTAGTTCTCCCCTTAAACTCATAAATCTCACCACATACAGTCAACAATGAGGCTCGAATCTGAGACCTCAAAGGAAATCCAAAGCGCATCAACCGTTTGACCCAACATGCCTTGGTCATTTGTGGTCTTACTCTCAACTAAAATGTGGATTATTTCTGGTTTGGTATGACTTAAAGATGTTAATTATGTGTTGGTCTCAGAACCACTCCGAAAAGTTCATATTTAAGACAAAAAATATCTTCAACCCTAAATATCTCGTGTGAATAATATGATGACATACGTAACATTATTGGTGTAGGTGCATCTTTGGCTAGGTGGAGACATTAGTATCCGAGGCCCAGCTAGAGATATATATGCTACTATTCACATTATCATTTATGTCTTTTGGTATGTCAAGTTTAAAATTAATTAGTTGCTAGATATGTAGCTGAGACGCGAACGAGAAATTAATGATTTTATTCTCATTTTATTAATTAAATTGAGATGGATATATGTACTTGATGTCATCATGTTATTAATTTGATTGAGATTACTTTTCTTTTTCTCTACCGTATAGATTATATTAAAAATTTTAACTATTCTCGTTGTTGAACGCAATCACAATTAGCCAAATATATGCAAAAGCAACAAGGATGGAGATGATGATGTGTACTATTTGATGGGACATATGGCTATTTCTCTTGTAAGACATATCAGATTGATCACAATCAAACAATTACAATACACTAATAAATAGTAACTTAAAGAAAGTAACTTGTAAATCTCATTTAAGAAGATGATTTTTGCAGGAGCTTAAGGCTTGTTTGGTTACAAGTCTCTTAATTCAGTCCACCCAAATAGATCTTACCAATTGGTCATTTGGCATTACTACGTAGACTAGGCATTTTCCTTCATGTATGCCCTTTTTTTTTTTTTGTGCAACCATATCTCTGCTTGTCTCATACACGCAATTGCACAACATACTAATAAAAAAATTCATCACCAGGTTCATGTTTCAGGGGATGCAGTTACATTAAAAATTAGTAGGAAAAGTTTTACCGCCTTTGTAGTTTTCAATCTAAAATGTCTCATATAAATAATATGACAACACATCCAACGTTATTGGTGTCGGTGCCTCTTTGGCTAGGTGGAGACGTTAGCATCTGAGGCCTAGAGTTATATATGCTACTATTTACGCTATCATTTGGGTCTTTTGATGTATCAAGTTTAAAATTAGTTGTAGATATGTAATTGAGATTCGAAAGAGCAATTAATAATTTATTATCATTTTACTAGTTGTATGGAGATGGATATAAATACTAGATGTTATCATTTTATTAATTTGATTGCGATTTCTTTTCTTTTTCTCTATCATATATATTACATTAAAAACCTAAACTGCACTCGTAGTCGATCACAATTAACCAAATATACGCAAAAAAATAAGGATAGAGATGTTGATGGGTATTATTTGATGGGACAAATAATTATTTATCTCATAAGTCATATTTGATTGTTCACAATCAACCAATTAACACTAATTTATAAGAAAATACACTAATAAATAGTAACTTAATGAATGCAACTTCCCCCATGGTTCCTTTAACAATTTGATTCCTACAAGATAAGACAATTGATTCTATTATATTATACTAACTCGTAAAATTCTATATTTATCGATAAAGTCGATTAAATCTGGTATGTTATAGTACATTAAATTAATTATTAGTAATGCATTTCAACATTGAATATATATAGTCGGACAACATAAATAACATTTTGAAACCGAAAAGAAGACCTAAAATCTAAATCCTCCGCAATTAGTGATATGTGGCATAGCAAATGTAGGAGCAAAACAAGAGAGTCAACGCTTGAGATTGTTAGTAACATGTTAACTATGATTACAGTGCATTGTTGGGAGTCATAAACAATTGGTAATTGCTTCTTCACTTTACTTGCGTGCTAATTAATCTCCTTATTTTATAATTAAATATACTCAAAAAGCTCATCAAATGACAACTATTAGTATATAAATATACATATTCTACCAAGTTTTTTTCTTTTTGTCACTAAAGCCATGTGAGTTTTGTATTCAGTTTAACAAGGTTCAAAACAGATAACAAAAGCTGGCAATAATCACTTTTTTTATGGAAAAACAGCTCCAAGGACAAGGAGCGCGTAATTAACACGTTTTTGTGCCCTCTCTCAATATGAGGTTTTAAAAAACAAAACCGAAAGAGTGTAAAGTAGAAACAAGATCATTGCTACATTATTAGAGATACAATTAACAAAAAATAAAATAAAATGTGTTGTTATTTAAAAATAACTAAGTTTCTTAATGAAGTGAATTTATATCACAGAGTGTAAGAGTCATTATCTAGTTCACATCATAATAAATAAATAATTTAGAATGTCTTGTTATTTAAAAATTACTATTAATAAGAACTACAAGTAAAGCGAACAATTTAGTACGTGACACCGACTCAACATGAACATGACATATTTATGAACGTGTTGTGTTTGTGTTGAGCTTATAAAAAACACACGACCGATATCATGATTAAAGTTAACATAATACGTCAACATTGTTCAATCATTACATTGGTTGCCACTTATTGATCTTTTTTCCGCCTCTCATCTTAAATTTTCTTTCATCTAATCTCATATTTTTTCCCTGCCACAAGTATATATTTTGTCTAAACTAGATAATAAGATCATCATCAACTACAACTCATACCCTTCAGGTAAAATTCATACGAACACGACTCACTAACACGATTATCAATGTGTCGTGCCAGTGTTTGATATTTGAACACGGATATTAAACAAGTCGTGTTTATACTAATCCTGTTATAAACCGTCGATCTCTAATACAACACGAACACGACACATGATGGGAGCTGATGGTAATGAATGCATCCACCCCTCCACTTTGGTGATTGGGTCACATTCCTCCCATGACTTGTCTCTTTTTCATTACCGAACCAAATAAAGGCTTTACATTATATAGATATGACCAATGCCCATTTATTTACTACGCCTAAAGTACCTCCGCGTGCATATTAAAGTTACTCTCTTTCCTTCTTTATTTTATTTCCTACTCTTTTCTTCTTTATATTTATTCCATTTCAAATTATGGTATTACAATAATTTGAATTCACTTATTATATACATATATATGGTATGGAGTCTATGGACAATGAATTGTGGTACAAAAGTTGTCACTCCAAATTGAATCTAAACATTACATTATTTAGGTCAGGTTTCAAGCCAGCTTAATTTCTTGGGTTAATCTTGTGTTGAATTCAATTCATGCCCTCTTTTGCTATAACTATATCATTAATTGATATCGACAATTATATGGTGAAGTGTAGTACTACCGTTTTAACCAACTAAATAAAATTTATTTCTATGTCCGAACAAGACAATAAAATCATAGAATAATTCCTTCCATTAAAAATGAGAATGTTTTTTAAGGGAGAAAGTTCAAAGTTCAAACATAACACAATCCATGTGATCATCTAGACTAGTTACAATTCAACCTACTTTCGTGGGGCTTCCTCCACTCATGCCTCTCTAATTGCTGCGCCGCACTGTTAATACCCGAGTTGCCCAAAGAGTTACTATTAGCACCAGGATGTGGGGGAATCCTAGTGGTGTAAGGCAAAACCCTCGCTCTAGAGTTAGGTGGAGTCTTTGGATGGTTGAAAAATCATTACTCAGGTTAGCTTTTCATTTTAAGGAATTTATGGGTTTGTAGGTTGGGAGGAGTGCAAATCATCTAATAGATCTTATGGCGCCAAATTTTCTAATTGTTTTCATTCGGATTATAACATTATTTGTCACCCTCCCAAATTAAATGTGTTTGTGTTATTGTTTCATATGGCTGAAATCTCGTCTCTATCTCTTTCTTGTCGGCCCTCTTGAAGCTTTTATGAATAAATCTTACTGATATAAAAATAAAAATAATAATAATAATAATAACACAAGCCATGTAACCAAATTTCTAAAACACCACATGCTATCACATTTAGCAATTGCAAGCTAATACAAAAGTTCATTTCTAAATATTTTGTACATTATAAAAGCAAAAAAATTAATCATATAACCCATACACAAATAATATTTAAAAAATATCAACTATCAATCATATTCTAATTTTTATAAATAAATAAATATGTGTTTAAAGAATTTTCTAGCAATCCCTATAGACAGAAGAATCTACCTCCAATGAGCATATTTGCTTCATAAGTTCATGATTATTGTTACTGTTACCGCGTTGAACTATTGACCAGGCCGAGTCAGGGCCCGAGTTGAGTGAACTCGCATCCGGGACCGGTTCACCTGACGTCACCACATTTATGCTCTTGCTCTTCATTATGATCCCGTTGCCGGCGAGTTGACTCAGCACCGCCGACTCGGTCACCGAGTTCTTCTTCTTGTGTTGCACAATGGCCGCCCGCGCGATTTCCGTCACCATTGCCTCCGACAGCCGCCGCACGCCCCGGCTTCCGCCCATTATGATGCCCGAGTTCAGTGACCGAGTCTTGTCCGAGTTCTTCTTCCCATGCTTGCCGGAGCTGGTCAAGTACACTGACTCGGAGCCCCGGTTCCTGACTCGGCCGAGTGGGTCGCCGAGAACGAGTGAACTCTTCACGTCCACTAGCATTGTGTGCTTGAACTTGCGCTTGACTCGGCCGAGTAGCATTGGGTAGCAAGCCCACCGCCGGAGACTCATTGGAACGTGGTTCAAAAACCCGGATAGCGAGTTCTCCGGGTCGAGCTCGGTCGCGTCAAAACCCACCACCGATCCGTAACTCAGCCGAGTCGACTCAGTCTCCCCCTCACTCTCATTACTCCGATTCCTCTTCCCCCACAACGGCTCTCCCGGCAAAGCTTCGGACTTTCCAGATTTCACGAAATGGGTCACGTCGAAACTCGCCGTCGGAGCGGCGCTGCCGGTGGGTTCCCGGTAACGGTCGACGAGTCGGAGGAACGAGTCATTTTCCTCTTCCACCACGGGACCGAATCTCGCAGCGGAGTCAAGAGAATCGAAGAGGAGCACCAAATCCGCCCCGGCGGTGACGCCGGACCGGTGGAGGAGCCTCAGGAACAAGCGGAGCTCGCCGTCGGTGACGTCCTCGACCAAATGAGCCACAATCAGGTCGCTCATTGCTCCGGTGCCTCTCCGGTACAGAGTACCCATCCCCTGCAACGCAATTGGGTTCGTCGCGACCGACGCGGACTCGTAATTCGATTTGACCCACCATTGGTCCCGGAGCCAGGAGGCGGTGAACGGAGATTCGGGACTATAGTTTCTCTCCGACATCATTCTCCGGGAAGGGTAGACGATTTGAGCCTCGCCCGACGGAGAAGCGGTCGGCTCGAACGTCGAGAGCGTGAAGAGAAGAAAAGTGACGCACACAAGAAGAAAACAGATGGAGATTGTGGATTGGGCTTTGCTGAGAATGGGATTGGAGTTGGTTCGCCGGATCGGAGATCTCAAGTTCGGCGAAGAAGACGGAGATTGGGAAGATGGGGAAGAAGAGAAAAGCTCGGTTTTTTCGACAATGGGGTTGTTGTTCTCGTCGGAGAAGAAGACCAGAAGCAAACCCATGCCCCAGTTTTCGCCGCCGGCGGATTTAGTCTTGGATTTTGAAGAGAAACCCATGTCCACAACAAGCTGTGTGTTTTGCTTTGCTGTGAGAGGCTCTGGTTTGTTTTGCTTTTTGGGTGGGAGGTTCGTTGGTGTCTCTGGAATTTAATGGTAGGAAGTAAATGGAATTGTGGCTGATCTAAGAGGAATAAATGAGCTTCTTTTTCAAAATTTACAATGGTGACACTTTTTGACATTTTTTTAACAGTAGTCGTTAAAATGGAAATGGGAGGCTTTGACCTTTTGTGTTTTGCGAAAAGGAAAGAGAGATAAAATAAGAAGAAAATTGGAGATAATCTTCATTTATGATAACACAAAAATTCTATCCATTTTAGTATATGTTAGTAAGTATGGAATTCAGATTTAGGCATATCAGTCTCGGGAAGCCAATATTTTTCGTCTTATTTTTTTATGATTTTAGAATTCTAAAATCTTTCTAATAAATATTAAATAATATGATGTTTTATACCTTTCAAAAAAAATAATATGATGTTTTATAACTAAGTTGATGTTGTTAAACATGTGTACTTTTAACTACCACATCAACAAGAAAATTCATGCACATCACTTGACCGGACACGTAAGTCCATCTCATGAAGAAAGTGATTCAATTAAAAAATGTATACGAAAGTTTACACCAATCTCTTAGGGACGAGGAAGCTAATTACGATGGTTTGAAGTCTTTTACTTACAAGTTCTCTTAATCGATGAATACAATCTCCTCACTCTTTCGATTACATGATCCTGCAAAATGATATTTCTTTTGATTGAAATTTCGTTGATACTTGAATAAGATTTCTGCAGCGAATCAATACATTAGACACCAAGTATAGTAAAATGAACATACATTTTGACTGTTTATGTCTAACGTGCTACTGACTTTATGGTATTTGCAGTATTCGTTGAAGTAGTTAGTTAAAAATTAATGATTATTGAGTTCATTGAAACTTCGAACATATAATTATTTTATTTATTTCACTACTTTATTGTATATTATTTGTACTTCTAGTTTTGTACAATTCTAGTACAGAGCATTTTGTACAGATGATGTAATTTGTATTTAATATCATAAATTCATTGTATGAATAGCTTAATTTATGGATTGGGCTTAAAAAGAAATACTAAGA
Organism: Pelargonium nanum; assembly: GCA_036897485.1. Classification (NCBI taxonomy): domain Eukaryota; kingdom Viridiplantae; phylum Streptophyta; class Magnoliopsida; order Geraniales; family Geraniaceae; genus Pelargonium; species Pelargonium nanum. The sequence goes on along the minus strand of JAYMTF010004189.1, from coordinate 5,346 downwards.
TGGGCAAATAAATGAAATGGGCCAAGATCTATCCAACAATTGCGGGTCAACCCGCAAACTGCACCCTAATAACCCATGTTCCGCGGGCAACTCACGATTTGAAATATTACAACTCGTGAACCACGGTCGGACCACCTTTTCTGGCCCACAGGCGGGTTATCCGCCCGTAAACACCCCTAAGTACACATGTTGAGTTACATGTCTGTCCCACCAGTTTACTATATCACGCCCCTACCAGTTTACACGCTTCATCTATCATCTCACTTGTTCGTGTCCATATTGTCTTCCCACATATCCTCATCTTACATGTGCCTACGTCGACTAGCGCAATGCCCTTACGGGCCCCATGGACTCCGGTTCCCTCCGCAACAGAGGATGATTTTTATATCAGCAAGCGTAAACATAACACTTATACTCGAAGATCACGTCCATTCCCACATTTGTGCCACATGAGCAAATGGAGGATATTGCTCCTCCAGGTAGCCCTAGAAATGGTAAATTTTACTAGATAAAAATAACAAAAATCAAATACATTATGTGTATTACACACCGTACAAAAGCATTGCATTTGAGCGATATTAATGATCTTAACTATGAATATAAAAAGGTTATATTTCGGACAACAAACAGGACACAAACTAGTTTGGACTAAAGACCAATTTAAAACAAAATAAACACTAGAAAAACCATTTAGGACATTTTTGTTGACAAATCTATTTAATTAAGAATGTTCCGTCGGTGGTTTAGACTTTAGAGTGATTTGTGCAGTAAATGGGTTGTCCAGCATCACCACCTAAGCTACACATGCAAACCATCATTTCATGCCAAATTGATTGATATTGCATGTGCACCCATTCATTGGGGCACTCTTGTACACAAATACAATCTGTAAATAGGAAAACAAATTGAAATGGTGAAGCATTAATGGCCAACCCATCCTCAATTTCAAATCACCACCTTCATTACATTACATTATATTCATTTTTGCATTCATATCATACCTCACACACCTACCTAGCTTCACCATTAATTACAAACCTCCTCGCCTATGGAAAATTTCAAAATTAGCATGAAACTTACCAATTGGCCCAAGGTGTTTGCTCCTCCAGAGGTCGAGTCTCGGTTGGTACGCTTGCTTATAAATAAATAAAATGAAACTTTCTGGGCTTTGAGCTCTGTATGCCCTGCACTGCACCAACACATGAACAAACAAAAGGAAGAACACAAAGACCATGCTTTTATTCTTCTTGTAAAACCGAAAACAATTTCAAAGACAACAATAACGTTGCATAACAAACTTGTACATACCGATCATGTATAAATGAGCAACAACTCAGCCTCGGGGAAAAGAAACGGGAACTAAATGACCATTGTCTCAAATGATCTACATTATTAACCATTAACAACAGAATCACAAGCCACAGAAATTCAAATCACTTGTGCTGTGGTGGAAGGTGAAACAAATTACTAATTACAGAGGCTCTTCTGAATTTTGTTGAAAAGTGAAACTATCCTACACTATTTTTTCTCTCTGCAATATTCAGCTACAGACAAAGAGATTGAAGGAAGTTTAGTAAACAATATCAGTTTCATCAACGTAGCTGGAAGTTCTCGCCCTCAAAATTGGCTTTCAAGAATCTACTCTAACTATTGGAGATTACAAAGACAACTAGTCATGCCGTAAATGAAACAAGATGTCTAAGAAGTACCTTAAAAGGACCAAAAAGAATTAGTTATGCCGGTGGCTTCTCTGCAGTGGCCAAAATTTATCCAGCTGATGCACTTTTTACTTCCTCTGACTTGCTTTGGAAAATATTAGGGACTTTAAGCTGCTCTCAATATGATCATTCAAATTGTATCCCACCGACTTCATTTTGTTCAACATATCAAATATTAGACTCTTTTTATCTTCAGAATGAACAAGATATTTGAGCAAGTGATTGATGATCTTTGGCATCAAAATGAAACCCTCATCCAGAGAATATTGAAAAACTTCAATAGCGAGGTCCAGATTCCTACTCGAACAGAGACTACTGATCAATATCACACAACTTGGGGCAGTCACAGTGACACTATATTCCCGGAGAGCAAAAAATATCTTTAAAGCTTCTTTTACTCTGTTTGCCTGACACATCCCGATGAGCCAAATATTATAAGGTGCGAAATCAAAATCATTTAACTTAAAATCCATTTCAAGTAGGGCTCGGGCTGCCTTTCCAACATCTTTCTCAAAGTATTCTTCTATTGCGTTGAGATGTTCTTCTTCCCAATCAGGATGGTTCCTTAGATGCTTTAACCAAAGCTTATATGCTAGTGGGGCTTTCTGTTGCCTACATGCCCAAATCATTGATGACCTGTAAAATGAGGCGGTAGGTATACACCCATTTTGCAACATGTTATCTAAGACTTCAAAGACATCTTTTTCTCTTCCCTCATTTTGAAGTATATTGATAAGAGCTCTATATGTACCAGAATCTGGGGACAGGCCTTTACATTGCAGCTCCTTAAGTAGCATATATGCACCATTGAAATTGCCTGCCTTACAAAAACCATTCATAAGAATGTTGTAAGTTTTGATGTTTGGAACATCCCCACTATCAGCAAGCCGCATGAGAAGTTTAAAAGCACCAAAAATGTTTCCCGATTCACACAATTTATCCACGTTTGTTTTGAGACTAGCGTGATCAAAAACTCGATCGGCACCTTGAGTAAGTCTAAGAAATAACGAAGGATTTCTTCCCATAGTCATCTTGCAGAACAAAAGCTGGGCTTCCTTGAGACGGCCAGCCTCACAAAGCCAATATAAAAGAGTATTGAATGTCACAGCCGAAGGATAACATTTAAGCTTCTCCATTACATTAAACATCTCCTGTGCCTCCCTCAGCCGGCCATTCCTGCACATACAACTAATGAGAATGGTGTAAGTAACGACATTAGGAACGCAACCTTGCTTTGACATCAAATGTAGCAGAGACTGAGCCTCTTTCAAAAGACCCGTATCACAAAAGGCCTTAATCAGATTGTTATAGCATGCAATGTCTGGAACCAAACCTCTCTCAGTTATCTCCTTCAACAACTTCAGTGCAGCTTGCAGCCCCTGTGCATTCGAGATCACCCGAATCATAATAGTGTGCAAGAAAAGATCTGGTTCAATTCCCAACTCAGACGATTTCCCATACAGAGCTAGTGCCTCGTCAAATCTCTGAGCTCTCAATAAACCATTAAGTATACACGTAAACGCCTGCAACCCAATAGCATACCCATCATCCCTAAATGACATAAAAAGTGTAAAAGCTTGGTCCACCATACCCAACTTACAAAATCCATCAACCAAAGCAGTGCAAGTGACTGAATTAGGATGGATACCACTGTCTATCATCCTATTAAACAGCCTAAGTGCATCATCAGCTCTCCGAGCTCGACACAACCCCGAAATAATTATACTGAAAGTCATGACATCTGGTGATATACCTCTCTGAGACATTTCATCAAACATTTTGAGGGCATTTCCAGTCTTCCCACTTTTACACGACCCATGAATCAAAATATTATAGGTAGACCGATTCGGCCTACAATTCGATAGCAACATTTGATCATAAACAGCTAACGCTAACAAAATCATATCTTTTTCCACAAGAACATGCAACAAGCTGTTATAAGTGAAACGATCAGGTTTACAATCGAAATCTTTCATCTTACTAAATGACTCCACAGACTTTTCGAACATACCGACTCGCGCATAAGCATAGATCAGAGCCGCAAAAGCTCGGGGCGCAATCCAGATGCCGGAACCCTTGATCTCCTCGAGAGTTTTCCAGTACAATTCGAACCCAGAATCCCGCGAAAGCAAATCATAGGTCGATTTATCAAACAACCCGTACGAATGCTGCCACCGCCTCGCCGCCCAGATGAAGAACCGGAAACCCAATTGCAAGTTTGGGTATTCTTGGAGCACGAAAGAGACGGTGGTGGGTTTGATGTGAAATGCTAGGGGCTCTAGAGCGGGATCGATGGGGCTGACGGAGTACGGAATATTGACGATTTCTTTGGAGATGGTGGTTTCTTCAGCCGGAGAGGTGCTGGTGGATCGGTACTGCGACCATGGCGATTTGGGAGTGGATTGAGAGATGGGTCGGAGGAGAAGATGGAGCAGTCTCATAGTGGAGTTGGGTTTGGTGAGAGTCTCTCATTGTTGCTTGTGTTCCATGGTTTAGGGTTTAGGGGATGGTGGAGCTCGGAAGTGGAGGTCTTGGCGGCACAAACCAGAAGTCACCGTCTGTTGTTAATTTAGTTGTGCCTTTACACATTAAAATTTCTTCAATATAGAATCGAAATTTTGCGAAATAAAATTAATAAATTATAGCAACCAAAATGGCGAAATCACGTTATTACATTAAATATTATACATACATATATAATGACTCTAACTATGTGACTAATTTTATTTGTGAGTTAAGTTATTTGGACTAAAATTCTCTATTTTATGTACGAAAATACTCGTATATTTTAAAACATTTTGTTTACGCATCAAATTGAAAAAACTCTTAGATGGGTGAGATTGAGATCCTTAATAGAAATGAATTTAATTTTTTTTTAAACAAAGATAAAGATTGCTTACACCGTTCATGTCTTTATTTGGTCATGTCTTGAAGAGTATATATTTTTCAACTAGTACCATTCCCTAAATTGTCTATTAGTACAAACTCGAGTTATGTTTGAATGAGTATTTAGGAGGCTCAAAAGTTGCTGAAGTTAAGGTGTATGTGGATAGTAGAGTGGGAGAGCGAGTCTCAATTCGTAAAATTTCGTTAAGTGAGTGGCTTAGAGATGATAGTTGTTAAATGGAAGTTTGAGCTGAATGAGATATATTCATATATTCAGTTTAGAGTATGTAATGATTGTTGGGTTTGTTCTTGATTGAGATTGATGTTCAAGAGGTTTGAAGAGCAATATGAAAGGTTAATACTCGTTTTAAACAATGAAAGTGTTCTCATACGACTTGTCAATGTTAATAAACTTGTTGAAAATGTGAGTTGAAGTGAAAATGAGGTGCCCTAGATTTTGGGATGGGTGCGAAAACTATAGCTCATTTGCTTCTTGAGTGTCCAATTCGCTCGTTCTTGTTAGAGAGAGAAGGGCTAGCTTGGAAGGGTTTGCGTATGTAAAAGCGAAGTTAGTCTAATGGGCTTGACGTTTCTCAAACGCAACCCAATTTAGCATATGGGCTTTGCCTGGTTTTTTTTCTATAATTAAATTAATAACAGAAGGAAATCAACAATCCATTGTCGTCCAGCGGTTAGGATACTTGGCTTTCACCCAAGAGACCCGGGTTCGATTCCCGGCAAT
>JAYMTF010004188.1:0-13673 GCA_036897485.1 Pelargonium nanum | reverse complement strand
CATTAAATTATTTGGTAATCCTTAATTTTTGCAAAAAATGGAAACATGACACTCATTTTGAGACGGAGGGAGTATTTAACATGCGTAATTAATTTTAAATATATATATATGTATATGAGAATAAGGAATCTAAGCCATATAATTTTTTGCTTAAACTAAGCCAAACCAATAAGGTGATGACACCTCATTAAATTTAATCCATACCCACCCAAGTGAATTGGTGGGAGCGGAGCGACCCGCCCGAATCCATGAATTATAATGAGGTGTCATCACCTCATTCATGGCTTAGCATAAGCCAATTAATCTTTGGCTTAGGATCCTAAACCTCTATATATAATTACATTATAAATTCATAGAATTGTGTTTTTTTATATGTGTTAAATTATTATTTATTTATTATATTCAATTTAAAACTATAAACATACCACATCTAGTTCGTCCGCTAAATAATCATATCAATTTATACCAAAAAAACAAACGGTACAAAAAGATTTACCAAAGTTGTAAATCAGATTTCACCTTTTTGCTGGAATCAAACAAAATTGGGAAAATGTCACACACAACATTACCAAAAACATTTAAACATGGTAGGACCTTAAACTACACAAAAACAGTACTGGCTTAAACAGTACTGTATTAGCTTCTCTGCACTGAAACTTGTGTTATGTACAAAGAATTGTTGCACACAATTATGATGATGAGCTTCCAAAATTTAAGTCGACCAAAAATACAAGAAACCAAATCAAACCCATCTAGATTTCCACCTTAATAGTCCAAAGCAATAGTGTATATGACTCAATTATTCACCTCCTGACTTATTTGGAATCAATTGTACCGTCCAAATTTAGACAAATAATTGAGTTTATTGGGTCGAAAAAACATGACACTAGTGTTTACTCAAGTAGATATGATAACAAATTTGATTCTTGTCCATTTTGAAGATTGATAGACACTTCACCAGAAGCTGGACCAAGATGGCCCAGAGATATATCATTAGGACAAAAATTTTAAAAAAATTGCTGACGTGCTAGACAAAAATTGTATCGATGTGATGAAATGGTAGTCAAAATCGCAGCCGACGTAGCTACAATCAAGCAAAGAATCAAACAATGAAATTGAAAGTTGAAACACATTAGTTCTAACATACTTGGCTCAAATTGTTTCAATCGAACATGTCGAAAGAAAATATTGTCCCCTATAACGTGCAAACAGGATTCAGGAACAACAATCCAAAGGACCAAGGTCTCATTATAAGGGCCTAGGCAAGTCTTCGGATAAATTTTGTAGTTCAGCTTTGTTGTTGAGGTGGTATTGGCAACTTTGGGCCAACTTTCTTCCCCACGCAAACCTAGTTATGCACGAATCAGCATGGTTTTGTCTTTCATTGGCTTGGCGTTATTCGCAAGTGAATTTGCTTATAAGGTTAGGAAAGACAAAGTCGACTTGGAGGCGAAAGGGCATGTTGTATTTGCTCTACTATCCTTTTCCGCTGGACATCCCATTTGGTTCCTTTGTCAGAGTATCTAGGGTTAGCTTTTGCGATTTCCCAATTGCATATTATCCGTAGTGGAGTGTGTTTTCTTCACTCGACATGTAAACAACCCCATCAAGTTTTGTGCGTTGTTGATCATCTTCACAATGTCTGTGATTCTATATAATGCAATCAAGAAACGGGATAGGAATGCACCATCCCCATAGAGAGGTGCACTTTCACAAGACCAACCTTTCAATGCACAAACTACTCTGTACTGCATGAAATGTTTATTTACTAATGGTTTCTAGTTCGTAAAAAAAGTGTACCTCACTACAACATTTAGCCTTTCCTGCGCCCAACAAATCTGGATGGACTGAACCGACTGAGATCAACGATGCTGGCCTGCCCATCCACCACAAGCTCAGCCATGGCAGCACCAGTTGCAGGACCATTCAGAATCCCCCAGCAGCTGTGCCCAGTTGCCACATAACATCCCTTCACACCCGGAACTTCACCAATTATGGGCACTCCGTCATCGGTGCTTGGCAAAAAGCATGCTTGCTCCGCTTTCACCTCTGCTTCTTCTCCCAAATGGCTTGACACAGACCTAGCTACCCTCTTCAGCACCATTATCGATTCAGGGTTCGCCACCACCTGCTCCGGATCATCCGGCACCTCTTCTTCTGATGACATTCCACACAAGTACACCTCCCCTGACAATCCAATCAATCATTTCATCATCCATCACAACAATTCCACTTCTAAAGTCCAAATTTGAATATAATCAAACACTTGTAAATGTACTTATTGAATCAATCAGTTCTCTTATCAATTTGTTTCCACTTTCAAAATCCAAAATTGCATTTTGTCAAATACTTCACAATGTACTAATCAAACAGTTATAATTTCACCTTGTATTGCAAAATCAAGCATTGGACACTGAAAATAACATTACCAAATTACCAAATTTTAGTACCCAATTAAGCAATTCCACTTTTGAAATCCAAAACTGCTATAAATTTGTATTGCAAAATCAAACATTGGGCACTAGAATACTAACAAAATTACCAAATTACAGCAACCAACCAAGTAATTCCACTTTTCAAATCCAGAATTGCATATCATCAAACAGTTCTCTTTGCATTGTGTAATGAGAAATCAAGCACCGAACCTTAAAAATGCTAACCAAAAGATTCAAACTTTTGCAAACCCAGATCACCAAAAGACCAAAAACTTGCAGAAATGTAATCACCAACGTACCTGTGGGACGAGGATAAACTTCTGGGTCCATGGGTTTTCCTCCACCAGATGGGTAATAGCTCAAGAACAGAGCATGAGGTGTAATGGCGTCAGGCTGTTTGGGTTCCAAAACAATGCTATGAGCTTTAACACCAGAAACTCTAAACAAAGAACCCAACAGCTCCAACTTGCTCGACCACGGTCCAAGCGCCAAAACCACCGCGTCCGAGTCAATGACTCGCCCCCCTTCCAGCACCGCCGATTTTACTCGTCCTCCTTCCGCCTCCACGCGCTCCAATTTCCCAATCACCACCTCCACTCCGTAACTCCTCACAGCTTTGGACAATAGCGTTCGCGTGAATAGCTGAGGGTGCACCTGCGCCGTCGTCTCCGTCGACCCGATGGTTCTAGGGCTCCGCGCCGGCCGATCGACCCACGACGGGACGATCGAGGCGCTCGATGACTTGGATCCGGACGGAGGGTTCACCGATTCGTTGACGGAGAGGCTGAGGGTGGTGAGGGGTCGGTAACCGTACGATTGGGGGCCGTCGAGTTCTCCGGCGAGGGAACGGTGGAGATTGAAGCTGGCGCGAGCGAGGGAAGAGAGGGGTCCGCCGTCGCACCAGTCGAGGGCGAGGAAGCCGCCGGCCTTTCCGGATGCTCCGCAGGCGACGGAGGACTTCTCGACGAGCGTGACGGCGGCGCCTTTCTGGGCGAGGAAGTAGGCGGTGCAGACGCCGATGACGCCGCCGCCGCAGACAACCACTCGCTTCGGCTGCTGATCTGGCTCCATGGAAGGTGGTGGTGGCGGCGATGATGATGAGCGGACCGGTTTAACGACGGAGATTCTTCTAGAGATTCGTGTTGGTCGGAGAAATGGAGTGAGTGTGAAGGACAGTGGTGGTGGTGGTGGTGACGTCACCGCCATATCTACTAGACGCATCTCTTCGTTAAAGGAGGACACGTGTGTTTTGCTTTAAGAAACTGACGGCTCGGCCCAATAGTGAATAAAGCTCATTTGGGGCCCAATTATAAGTTTGGGCTTAAACTTTGGGCTATAAAATGAATCAAATCTTAGTTGGGCTCTTACTAGGCTTGGGTATTATGAAAAATATAAATCCAAATAATAATTCTTAAAAACATTTTACTAAATGGTATGTGTTGGTTGTTGTTCTTGGGTTGGGCGGGTGGAGCCTCGGAAGGTGAAGGCAGTGGCTTGTCGTGTTGCGATAAAGTGGGCGTCGAGAAAGTGGTGGGATGCTGTTGTGTTCGAGCTTGATGCTCAGGAGGTGGTCTCGGGAATTCAGCCCCGGTGTTCAAATGTCTCTTAATTGTTAATTGTGTCTCTTTGTTTCAATCTTTTAATTTGGTAGTTTGTTATTATGATAATCGATCTGGGAATAAAACAGCTCTCACGCTTGCGAGTTTTTGTTTCTCTTAATCTCGTGAAAGGTTCAATATCTTCCTACCCTCTCAAATGCTTCAAGAAGACTTTAATGTCCTCCTAGTCTCTTCAAAGACTCAAAAGTTCGTTATGCCCCTGGGACTCACTAGGACCACCTGAGCTCATTTTCTCACACAAACCTTCCCAATCCCTCCTAGCCTCCTCGAGATTTTCACGGCAAGCTTTTTCGAAACAAGGTCTTCTTCTATTATGGTTGAGATGTACACCTTTTCACGATAGGTCTCACATCTTTAATAGTTAATCACACGCTGTTATATCTCCAATAATTGTTTGTACTAATCATTATTGATCCCTCTCTTGAAGGTAGAGAAGACTCCGTATTCATTTTCAAATTGTTCTCTCTAAATTCTTTAAAGTTATGCGACATTAGGACTTTATTGACAAAAATATTCATTCTCATGTCTGAAAGCAATATCTTATATACACACAAGAACTTACCATTAACAATCTCTTAACTTATGCATATTTTGTGAAACCAAACTAATGACCCAAGCTTCCAGATTTAAAACATATATCATGACTCCATATTTAAACATATTTTACCCCAGCCTAATATCTTCACATTCAGTTCATATTATGGACTTGGTTGGATTGTCTAGTTCAAATGTCTATAAAGATAGCATGTCTATAAAGATAAAATGTCTGTTGAAATAATTGGAATAAGATAAAATGTTTGTAAAGAATAAAATGTCACGGCCAAATAATTCAAATGGTTAATCTGTATTTTTTAAAGTTCTAATTAACTTTACAAAATATAATTGATTTAAGCCAGTTGTAGCACACCATCAACCATGAAACCAAACCAAACCAAATTGTTAGTGCAAGTTCTATTAATTTGGTCCCATCTACATATCACTTTAACAGAGCCTTGATTTGGCTATTAAAGACTACAAAATTGTCGTTACATGTGACATGAGAACAATAGCTACCCAACACAAGTAGCCTCCTACGTCTATCACTATAATAAAATTCCAAAATAATTCATGTTTTGCATGCATTTGTAATCTTGCTAGAGCTAATCATCTCAACTATGATAGCTGCCAATTTACAAGCACGCTTCGTGCTAAAAATCAACGGTGTATTGCGCGTTTTAATACGAATACGACACATTTAATACCTTAACTAAATGATTTTTGGGTTGCGCCACCCAACTCATTATGACAACAACACGATATGACCACAAATTTAACGACAACATACTATAACGTTATGTACAAATCACATTGAAAATAATTCGTTAACACGAGTAAATTAAAGTTAATCAATCATTATCAATGATGTCAATTTTAGTTGGGCCTGCAAATTATTTATTTTATGAAAGCAAGTTAGTTTCTAGTTCTTCAATCATTGTTGATGATGATGAAAGGGGTTTGGGATATGCAATCAATAATTAGTTAGTTAATTAATATATTGAGTGAGACAATTACACATCCAACAATATCAATGAAGGTGTTGCATCCTAATTAATCTGGTAGGCTTTATTTGTTTGATTCCCACATCTAATTACAAAATTCATAAATATAGACAAAAGCTCACAACCCCACACTCCACCTTCTCCCCAATTCTTGTTCCAATCTCTTGATATTATACTCCAACAATGATAGCTCTCTTTAATCATACTCTTATTATTTATTTTTAAAAATATAATTTATTTGTGTATTCATCTACTTTTAAAAGAACTTTGTTGGTATATTTGATAGTATCTCAAAGATTCGCTATTGTATCTATATACACTCTACCCGTGGACCGCAGTCTTAACGAATCTGCACTTCATTCAAGTTAGTTTCAAGCTGAAATTTTTCAGTCAGAACACATGAAAAACGTGACGTAAATTTAGTATGTAAACCAAAATTGTCACCTCTAAACACACTCGAACGGTCCTGGAAGAAAGTAAATATTTCAAACAATCAGGAATAATATTTGAAATCCTTGCATTGAAGGAGTTGTGTTAATTAAACAAAAAAGAAAATGTGAGACTTCGAATTCTTTTTCTCCTTTTTGCTTGAGAACTTGGTAGCACTAAGGAGGGTTCGTTATTAAATTTGAGGTGCAAGAGTCAATGGAGTCTCTATGAGTGGGCCCAAAAAAGCCCAAAACACACCAAGTCAAGCTGGGCCCAAATTAACATCATCCAAAATTCAAAGAAAGAAGCAACAGTTAATGGTCATTGTCAATAAATAGATAAAATTACAAAAAAAAAAATACCCACGTAATTACAAAAAAATAATAAAAATAAAAAGAACATAATGGCCACAAGTAACACAGTTGGGTTGATAATTGGTCCCTACTTGAATTCCAAAAGGACAAAAATGTGAAAAAGAACAGAAATTGCACTACAATTTATTTTTCTTTCCATTCACACCCTTGAGGTTGAGGCATTGACCAAACCCACCGTCCAATCAATGAGACTAAATCATTGCTTTTGTTAGGTATCCATTAAACGGCTTTCACAAAATTTGCTAACAACCCATTGCCCCTTGTTTGGTTCTCGAGAAAAACACTTTCTTGAACTAGAAGGAAAATGATAGAAAATGTGTGCTCTTGGACTCTTCTTCTTTAAGCTTCCATGGCAAGTTTGAGCTAAACACCATTGTGTGGCTTTAGAGGCACCCACTAGTAATGCTACATGAAGTATAATGTGCATTGAATCTATAAACTATGGATCATTTATAAATATATAAGAAATTTAATGAGGTCCTTTTTGGACCATCAACAAGGAAATTGGTTCTAGTAAGTTTTCCAATTTGAGAAATGGTGACAAGTTAGTTGATTTTTATACATGCACCTGAATTGATGGTAACGTACAAAAATTGATTTTCAATATTTTCTTCAGTCACACGTAATTGAGAGACTCGTTTTAACGTTCAAAGATATTTCAACTGAACAATATTTTTGAATGCATTGATAAAAAAATGTCAGACTGTAATTACCCGTAAGGGGATTATGATGGGAGTTTTATAACTACTTTTGATAACTAAATTTGGTTTATTTTTGCAACCTCGAAGTTCATATTGATTGGCCAAAATAAGGTCTCTCAAGCTGTAAAGGACAATGACACTTGACCTAATCAAATGACATAAAGGGCTCCACATCTTTGACAAAATAACCATATCATTGTTGGTTTAGAGCTCTCCAATTCTATAGTGGGGTTCTAATAAAAGCTTCTTGTTTGTTTATGTGTCTTTTGTGAGAAAATTACAAAGGGCAATATTTTCCTTGTCAAAAACAAAATTGGACCAAACATTATTGGTTAGGCTCGCATCCACTATGATGTGTCTATATCTCAAATCTCAAAATGGTCTATGGAATTGGAATTTCAATTTTTTTTTTTTTTTTGTCATTTCAACAGTATAGGAATTGGATGATAAGTTGATAACTAGGTGTTCATAATAATAAAAATAAAAATTAATATGTTTTGAGTCCGATATGAATTGTGAAATACATGTTGTTAAAGAGTAAAATTAAACTGAGTTTTCAGCTACTATGTTAAATTGATCTTATGTATCATTACATGTTACAAGTTGTGTTTTACCGCATCTTAATCATAAAAAGAATATAAAAATCGATTTTAAGTGTGTTCATAGCTTTAAAAAAAAAGTGTGTTCATAAGATGCTAAAGTTAAAATAAATAAATCATCTCAAATAAATTTAATGCAAAGTGGGAAGCAATGTTTCACATACTCCATCAATTTGTGTTTCTAGTTACTTGATTCTTAAATTTCAAATGGCAAACAACTGGCCAGAGGCAACTATGGTTTCAATTTTAGCTAGTTGAAGATTATGTAATTTTAAAAGTAATCATAACTTTGTATAATTAATTATAGGACTAAAATATAATTAATACTAATATACTAATATTAAAAATAAAATAAAAACAAATGAAAAACACAGCCTGAAGACAAACCATTTTTCAAGATAATGGGTGCATTATATGATTTGGAGTACTCTTTAAGAAAACCATATTCCTCAAAATCATGCACATAATCATTCATATTTTACTCTAAATTTGTCCATTAGTAATAATGTAGTGGGTTTGCTATTTTATTTTTGTCTCAATTGTTTGATGATATTTACGTCAAATTACTACACTCGGAACAAAGATAATACATCAACTTCATCGGTTTTACGAGAATTTTTATGAAAGTCTTTCATTTACTTCTCTTCTTCCCGTAACATATATATATATATATATATATGTGAAATGAAGTTTGAATTTAAATTTATTTAAAGGTCCACATGTATATATATGATACATAAGATATAGATGTCAACTTATAGTAACCTTGTGGTCCATAATATGATGAATATAACAAGGCATGCAGCTGTTATACGTAGATAGCAATTTGACTTGTTTGTATTAATTGGTCAATATGTATTTCAGGAAAATATAATTAATGTTGGTCCGTCTATGTTATTATTTATTTGGAAGTTACAACCGCGAATCACGTCACACCATGCACGTGAATGCTAATTTATCACTCTATGGTCCATATACTAACATTTTACAAATATCCAAACCATACCATTATATATATTATTTGCCACAAATGTTCAAAATTTGATGGTAATTAGATTAATTATGTAAGGGAAAAAAATTAAATTAAATATAACATAGAGTATTCATATATTATTAGTATCTGTAAGGTTGTGAATGAAACAATTTGGTCATTTTATTTGAAATTGATTAGTTTCTTTCTCAAAATTAATTTTAAATGCCATACATACAATGTGTTGATTCATCCAACTTTACCCGGTTTGAATTTAAAATTAGTTAGACTAATTATACGTTACCTAAATATAAACCGTTTTTCACGAGTCTATATTTTTAAATTGTCAATTAAAATATAAAATTGATTGTAAGAAGAACTAACAATTTGTATATTAACCGTGTTAAAAATTTAATCCGACTTAGACTGATTTGATACTATCTAATTAATTTTAAATAAGAACATACTTATTATACAAATATAAGAATTGGGTCGGATTAAATCAAACAAATTCTCTTATTTTATTTGATTCAAAATTCTTTTTTTAATCAAATTCAAATAATTTTATATTAATCTAAACCCGAATTTTCAACTACAATATTATAATAAGAGAGTGACCGATTCAATGTGATGTGATAACTGTGAACACCACATCCACTTAACGAATCCCCAAGCAACCTAACTACAACAAGTTTATAAACAAATATAGATGCTGTCTTTTTGGGGAAACTCAAAAAACTTTATTTTTTAAATTTAAAAAGCAGTTTAAAAATAATAATAATAATAAAATAAATACAGAGAGTAGTGCGATATAGCTGGCAAGTACCATGACGTGGCCTTCCCATCGCTTATCTCATTGACGGTTCTAAAGGAAACACAAAAATTCAGTTTTTATTTTCAGTTTAATTAAATTATTAGTACCAGTAATTATTAGGTGTGGGTCCGGTTGGGAGTGATAAGAGGACGCCACGTCAACTGAAAGAAAGTAATGTATGATGATGACGTGGAGGGAACAAGTCTGTTTCGTAACAACTGTCTTTTTTGTCGTGTTGCGGACACGGCGCCTGATACGACCTCGTTTTCCACGTGTTCCTAAAATGTAATAATTCAGGTCCACGCGTGGAATGGGAGTGAATGTTACTCCTTTAGTCAATTGCTTTTTCATTTTTTTTTAAGAGAGGTTGAACCAATAATTGAGACAATTCATGCACGTTATAGGCTGCACATAAAAGCTATGGGTACCTTTTTTTTTTCTTTTAAACTCGGGTAGATGTGGTAATTCGGGATTTGGTAGAATGCGTATTGATTTTGTGATTTTCGATCGAGATTTATTTACAAGTATAAAGCGATATCTCAACAATATATTTGAGTTCTTCGTGAACAGAGTGCTACCTTGTCAATGTTTGTTTAGAGCTAACTCCTTTGAAAGAGTGCATATATAGCTCGTTTATCGAACCCTCTTGTGCCAAATATCAACAGGGCTAAGCGACATGTCGAAATTATGAGATGTGAAAATGCATTGATAAGGAAGCACTATGCCTTAAGGGAAGTGCCCGCGTGAGAGATGGTGGTACGAAGTAGAAGCGAGAACGTCAACTTGAATAACACAAACATTATTGGGAATCCTATGCCTAGAAAACCCAATTAGTGGTTCAACTGAAAGGCTCGTCCATGGAGGGTGAGGCAGGGCTTAAGATCATGCTGAAAGGCATTGTCGATGGACAACATGTGAATATTTTGATACTATGCTTGTTGGTTGAATGATGGATGAGGTTAAATTAGTCAAAAGATGGTGTTCGGTTCACAAGTTTATTATCAAGTTAGATTTGGGAATATGTAATAACATGGTTAAATAAAGTTGGATTGGTTAATTAAATTAAGAGTATAGTAAAGAAATGGTTTAAAGACCTTCTATGATCAGTGCATGCATGCATTTTGTTCGTGACAAAGAGTGCTAGTTAAGTAAAACTATTACTTTAAATCTTTTTGACTAAACCTCATGAAGTTTTTAAATAAACCTCAACAACCACAAATTTGCCAACTAAACACCATTATGTATATAAATATATTTTTGTGCATAAGTAATACACATTCTTATAACAAAAAGGATTACAAATAAAATTATGTGCTTGTAACTATTTTGGTTCAACTTGTGAACTTTACATGTAGAAGTTAGAGTTTATGAAAGACTTTTCACCTTTAGTTAAGTAACAAGTCAATATTGTTATGAAATGGTCTCATTACATAAATGTTTGTCCCATCCAACGAGCAAATGTTGTAGCAGTTGTAACAAATAATTTTACTACTAAAATACGACAACTTTTTGTTGTTAGAAATGACCAACATGTAACAATTTTGTCGCATTTTTATATTGTAAGTTTGGTAAGATACATACTCATAGAGTTATACGGGAAAAATATGTACAATATTAACTAGCTTAAAGTTATTAAAAAAAAAAATTGAAATTAAGACATTAATTTTTTGACCGATGAAGTATATTATAATCAGTTGTTGAGTTTCTATTTTAAGGGAAATATATAAGTGTGAATAATCAATGATATGTAATATTTAGCAATGTAAAACATATAAATTGATTATACTGATGTTAGAGCTATCAATTCGAACCTAAACCTACAAACGTTTCAAGTCAATATACATTTTTGCAACTGCAAGTCGCAACAATTTTATAACCGAGTTGTATGTACCTCGCAAGCTTGATCGGAAGAATATGCACGATCTCACATATATATTCGCATGTAAAATCATCTCAGCCTTCGGTTTAATACTTGCATCTATGTCACTTAATGGTTTGAATTTTCGCATTTCGACTAAAATTTAAAACAAATCGTCCTGAATCTAACCCGAAAACTAAATGGCCACCCCTCAAGTATTTTTTTTCTTTTGCCAAATAATTAATATTTTGTTTGTTATAGTAATTCAAAGAATTTAGAATAGGGTTAGATTCGATCTCCCAAATCAACGTAAGATCTTTTTAACATAAAAAAATAGATTAATGAGTAGCTTAAGTAATGAACCTAACCATTGATTTAGCATTTCAAGTGGTCCTGGTCGGTTCTGGCTTCAACCACAGTGTAGTGTAGGCCTAAACGTGGTACCAAAATAATGGACCGACAAGTTAAATAAATTACTTTATACTTTATAGTATATGGTAATTTGGAAAAATAAAATAAAAATAATAATGTATGTTAATATATAGTCTACGACTTTGTACCTAATTTATACGGACACGCACCAAATCTGTAAGGACGAAACCTCCTCGCCTATTCGGCTTCACGTGAATCGAAACTTTAAATTCACCAAACCGTACCACGGATTCAAATTACTTTACTGTCCTTGCTATGCCTGCCCTTCAAAGCCTATTCCGTGGAGCCCATTGTTGTAAATTGACAGGGTATTATTGGTGGATCAGCTCTGCTGCTTCGTGGGGTGCAAGTCACACGTGTGTCTCCTTTTGCGCGGGTCTCGAGCACGTGCTACTGCTGCTTTACACGTGCAGGGATTTGAGAGTATGATGGATGACACGTGTCTTCCCGTAACAGATGGAACGCAGATGCTATGTTATTTATTTTTTATTTCCAAATTGAATATCTTCTACTACTGTATAATTTTTTTATATTGTTTTTATGTACTAAAGTTAG
Source organism: Pelargonium nanum (assembly GCA_036897485.1). Classification (NCBI taxonomy): domain Eukaryota; kingdom Viridiplantae; phylum Streptophyta; class Magnoliopsida; order Geraniales; family Geraniaceae; genus Pelargonium; species Pelargonium nanum. The sequence goes on along the minus strand of JAYMTF010004188.1, from coordinate 1,349 downwards.
GTTTAAATAAATTCAAATTTTTGTGTATGTGAGTAACGTGACCTACGCAAGGCAACTCACTAGTAACGTAGACTAGTTATGTGTTTTCAGTATACATTTACGGTCATGAAAATGGGTTGTCGGCCGAAAATTTCAAAGATAAAAAGAGATTTGAGAGTAAAATGCAGTTGAGAGTAATAAATGCTCTCGAACGACGTTCCCAATGAAGTTCTCTTTATCTAACCAAGTGAGAGTTACAAAATTGTTTGAGTACATGTTGATGTGTGTTGGTTGTTGACGAAACATTTCGAGTGCGTAGTTTGCGACCGGATGGTGATTTCAATAATTTTTGCGTATCTTTTGATCACCGTGGGAGAGGATCGAAGCATCTAAAAGCCTCCACTACACTTGATAGTGTCCTAACGTTTGAGAGGAGTAGAGTATCACAATAGTATCATAGTGAGGCAGGGAGCTTTTAGATGGCCTAGGAAGTTCAAGTTGAGAGTCCACCATGCACACTAAATTTTTGTATTTCTCTATTTGGAATGCCTTGATGCATAACGAAACGTTTGTTTAGTCATAAAACTGAAATTGCCTTTTTGATAGCAAAGGAGTAGTGCTAAACGGCCCATTTGGTCGCAACGAGGATTTCTTGTTCATGCCCGAGCGTTGCCTGAACGCGAGGGACGCCGTTTGTTTGCATGTTTCTTAATCATTATGTAGGCTTCATAGTAGCGGGTGTGTGATTGGGAGAAAGTAATCAGATTATTGATCAAAGGAGAAAGTTCGCGAGAACAAGTCCGCGAAAGCGAAATTTGAAATTGTGAGAGCAAATGACGTGGTTTTTAGACAATATGTGCTATGTCGTTATTCGTAAGACTAATTTATTATTTTGTTTATAGCATCAACACTATTTAAAAATTATATATATATAGAGAATAAGAAATCTAAGCCAAACCAATGAGGTGATAACATCTAATTAAATTTCATCCATACCCACCCAAGTGTATTGGTGGGAGCAGAGCGACCCGCCCGGATCCATGAATTTTATTGAGGCGACATCACCTCATTAATGGCTTAGCCTAAGCTAATTAATCTTTGACTTAGAATACTCAATCCTAGATTAGAATTAATTCACTCAAAAAAAAAATCATTCAAAACTTAATTGAGGAACTCTCCGAGGTATTGAAAAACCTTTGGTCTCGATCCGATCCAATAAATGATACCAACCAAGCAAAATATCTATAAAGATTATTTTTTTGAACTCTATAAGTTTATTATTAAAAACAATTAAATATATTATTGACAAAATAATAAATATTGGGTCAAACTCAAACACTATTATCCTATCACGATGCAACGGTAAACCG
>JAYMTF010004187.1:0-13673 GCA_036897485.1 Pelargonium nanum | reverse complement strand
GATTGAGTAAATAATATTCACATAGCATTCATTTGAAAATTAAGTAATTAAATGGCAACTATTGGGTAAAATTTTCCACTAATTTATTTGAGTAATTATGGATATAAATTTCATGCAATAAAAGAGTCAGGATCACCAACTTAGTTTTACGTTATTGTAACGACAAACAGTCTCAAGAGCTTGTCTGTTTAAAAAAATTCAATTCTTTTAAGTCGTGTCTTCCAATTTAATTTCTTCAAGCGGTAAATGTAACTTCTTCTAGTGGAATTGTGGAGGTAATCTTCAATTTACATCTTTTAATACCCAAAGTCAATATTGAGGAAATTGTTGATTTTATCCTTTCGTCTCCTACCACCATTGCACTAAATTTGGAGTAAAACCTAACCCTTAAACTAGTAGCTCATGTACAATTTGTTGGGCAAAAGCACTTTGCTCCTAACAAGACAATGAATTAGATATTGTAGTGAGAACACGAACAAAATGAGTAAACAAATAATTAACAATCAATCAACAACAACAAAAATGACACGTGGAGGATACTCATAAAACAATCTGTTCAGTGTCCTCTCTACGTAACTACTCACTCCTGTAACTCTCTTCCACCGCCGACTAACAGGGCCACCGTTATTCCGACGATTTTTGTTACCAGAGTGACGGTGGCTCAAATCTTTTACTTTTGGTGCTGTCTTTCTTCTAGAGTAGCTTCTTTTTCTTCTATTTTCTCAGTTATTTTGACCCATCTCCTGTCCTGCTGAGAGTAGCTGATCTTTTGGGTTACATTGAAGAGTTCTCGTGTCGCCGCTCGTGGTAGATCTCAGAGTATTTGGAGTTAGTTGCAGACTTCTTCCCGTTCTGATCCGTGGTTCTTTGGTCTCACTGCATTTGGAGTGCAGTTGTCGACGAAGAAATCAAATCTATCCAGATATGTTTTGTTCCTTTGTATCTTGGTGGTCAGCTCTTCTTTTCGGTTCTTGGCCACAACATCTGTCACTGTTGGCGAAGTCTCATCGTCCTCAGATGATCCAGTTTGTGATTTTTGTTGTTATTCGAGTGTTAATTTATTTGAGTTAGGCAAAATCATAAATGAAAATGTTAAATCTCCTTTCAGAAGAGTTTCAAGTCAAGCTCCAGAATTCGGCTGATTCGATTTCTCTGAAAGAACAAGAATCTATTTTTATGCAATTTATGCTTTGATGAACTCAAAAAACTGATTTAATAAAATCTCTAAGGAGAAAGAGAAATTTAAAACATAGAATGTCAAGCTAAAGGAAGAACTAGACAAGTTTAAAAAGCTTAGCACTAGTTCGAAGGCTCAATTGACACAGATTCAGGAGAGCAAATCACGGGCGGAAGCACATGTTATGGAGCTTGAAAAAACTGTTCAAACTCAGTGGAATAATATTGATGTCCTCATAAATGAGGTCAAGATTCTTGGCAAGAAGCCAATATCAGAATTCTCAGATTCTTTGAGCATATCTAAACTCTAACTCTCGCTGATTGTTTGGGTTTTGTCTTACACCTCTAGAGCGAATAATCAGTATGGCTTCAATTCAAAAAAGAAAAACATGTGCTACAATGTTCTTCTTGTGGAGGTCGCAATCATGTTAGGTCAAAATATCTGAATTCCATATTAAAAGAATTTGCTTGAGTCTCTGCATCTACTCAAAATTATTATCAAAGAGGTTGTAATTCGATTGTTCCCAAGAACAATCAATCCATGAAGTCTACTGTGAAATTGTCATGTGGCTTGTTATCCTCCGAATTTGCCTCAATTGGTCTTGGACAAAGCTTACTGAATCACCATATTAGGAGGCATCAAAGGCGCGACACAAATTTTTAAGTAGTCTCAATTTTCATTTAGAAAAACATGGTTTGAGCAACCCCATTCCTGAAGGCAAGTATTTAGATTCAGCCATAACTCAACCTCTCTCTCTAGTGTGACGGAAAAGAAGAGTTCTTTGCACTTTCATCATTCGGGTTCAAGATTCAAGCATCGTTTTGGAGCCACAACTAGAATGTATGTTGAGATGACTTGCAAGGAGAATGTGATAAAAAATGCAGTAACAATTCAGAGTCCAAGAGGGGGCAAGAAACATTAGAGCACTAGTTGGTCTGAAGATTTGCGTCTGCTTAAGTGTAGGCGCTTAGATTATCTTTATAGTAATTGCTCTCATGTTTTGGAGAAGATTTTCATGTAATCCTTCTCTTGTGTTCCGTAGGACTTTGGTTGTTTTAGTTGTTTTACTTATTTGTTTTTAGTTTGTTGCATATTATGATGTATGCTTGATTTTTTAATATAATCTTGACAGGTTACCAAAAAAAAAAAAAAAGATAACACGTGATATTTACGTGGTTCGTACTAATTGTCTCCGTGGTTCACACAACTATTCAAGTGATGTGAAATGTTGTTAAAGTCCCGTATGCCTTGAATTAGTCTTCACATGTCCAAGTCATTTTTCATTGGTCTTCATACACAACATAAATGATCATTTTATTCCATATCACATTTCTTTGTACCAAATATACCATGGAGTAGTTAAAGTTTTAAATAATTCTCAACTACACACATATCACATTTGATCTTCAAACTAATATTAAATCACCTATGACTCTATAACTATTTTATCTCAACATTTATAGAGATGAAGTAACCCTTCTGATAAAATTTAACGGATCATTAAGTATTCATATAGTATCGTATTTTAACATACATTCAATCAATAAATATGGACCGAAACCTTGTTGGTCAAGCCGTTAAAACGTTTAGGCATTATAACATCTCAAGTTCAAGTCATCCCGGGCAACAATATTGCAATGATAATATCATATATATAGTGTTGTTGGTTTGATATAAAATAAACAAATAAACAATAGGACGTTTACAACTAAAGAATAACACAACTGACAATTTAAAGCCAGATTTGTAAACACTCGAAACACTTTGCATTTCTACGAATTAGAACTACATATAAGACATAGTGAACATTCCGAATTGATCGGTCGACAAACTAACATAAATCCCACACGATCTGCATGTATAATTTAAACTTTGTTCCGAAACTCGCAACTTGCACATCTCTCGAATGGTCAGTTCAGGGAGAAGATAAAGTCTTAGAGATAGAGATGGAGAGGATGGTCCACATGCAAAAGTTAAGACCACAAATACAATGATTTGAGCACATGTTAAAGAATATGCTTTGAACCTTTTCATTTCTTGCTGCATCTATTCATTACAATATTCAGACTCTCTCTCTCTCTCTTCTGCATGCTGCAGCCGTCAGGTGAAGTCCATAGGAACACGAAACCAAAACCCAGAAACTTGCATAAAAAAAGAATAAAACATAACTAAAAAAAAGACTAAAACTATTTAAAACATGACATTGTGTTAAAATTATAACATATGATTTTAAGGAAATGGAAACAAGGAAGCAACAGCTAAGCAGCTTCCTAAATAAAACATAAAAAAACGTTTTCAAGTTTGTAAAAACTAAAAACATGTTGCCTAATTGTGGTCAACAAATTGTCAAAATTGCTCTTACAATTGACTGATTAAATTATTTACTTGTTATTGTTAATGGGTTTGGTCAATTAGCCGCCTTCTTGTTCTTGTCACGCCACCTGTACGTACACAACATGATACATTTTTTTTTAAAATTCAATTGTCACTTTACATGTATATTTATGTATACATCATGAATATAATTTAGTTTGTTTTAATTTAATATAAAAAATTGTTTAATTTTTTTACCATGCTAATTCATTTGCAGTCTTGGGTTAAACTATCATTTATTTTTTATGTCACACCATTTTAATTTTATTATAATTTTGATTCAACTCATTAAAAAAAATTTATTTGTCCAATTAAAATGATGTGACAATTTACGTGTCGTATACATATCCTATATATAAAATATATGTTGTTTTAAATAAAATTTAAATGAATAATAATTCAACATATATGATACCGTCATCATTTCATGAATTTCAAACACAATTTGTTCGGTTTATATATAAGACATAGATGTACATTTCTCACATTTCTCATATTTTGATTTGTCTAAATTATTGATAAAATATTTGATGTGTCTATATTATTAATTAACACATAATTTAGTGTATATATATTTGTTTAAAATATTTGAAACATATTACTCATTGAAATTTAATTTTAAACAAAATAAAGTTGCAGCTAAATTTTAACATATATGTAATCAATGATTATTTAAAAAATACTTAGTGTAATATTTATTTATTCTACTTATTCATTACAATTAAAATCATGGACCTCCTTCAACAAATAAAAAATAAAAAAAATCATGGACCAATGTTTGCCACCTAAATATGATTTTAAGTTCGAAGAATATTATCAAACATTATTTTTTCACTTATTAGTTTAGATTTCAACTACTTTTCAACACACAACGCAGAAAACAATGGACAAAATGTTTAGGTTGTTAAGGATTTGGAAGAAAGCTGTTGAGCCCATTTTCAAGTAACCAAGATTAATTTTTGACATAATTAATAAATTTGGGTCACAATTAATGTAAGTTGAAATTACAAGCCGAGTAGCTGAAACAAAGAGAATAGTAACTATTAAACGATATAAAATAATCTTATTATCAACAGCGGTTCGAATATTTTGAATATTTTGTCTCGTAATTCAAATTTAATTTTTATATTTATTTTTATTTACAAGATTGATTAGAGAAAAATAGGAAACAATAGAAATTGTGTTTTTAAAAAGAAAATAAATTTGGCACCTTAATATTGATATTCATTTTATTTTTTTGAAATTGAAATTATAAATAAAAAAACCAACGGTAAAAAAAGAGAAGAGAATAGGAAACAATTGTTTTGTATTTTATTAGTTAAAAAGAAAGAAACAGAAACACAAGCCATTACCAACGGAGATTCTACTCTCTCTCTATTTCTCTCTCCTCTCTTTCTATTTCTCTCTCTACCCAATTCCCAATTTGTTCCAAGAATTCTATTTCTCGCTCGCAGATCTCTCTGTCTCTCTCCTGTTCAATTCGCAATCAGTATGTTTCATCCCAATTCTTTTCATTTTCATCAATCCGATTCGCCAATTGTTACATTTTTCCCCATTTTTTTTAACCGTTAGGGCTGTGATTTTTCGAATTTCAAGGTTTTCCGGCGTCCCGGGCGTTGATTGCGACGTTTAGCGAGACCCTTTTCTGTGCGATTCCGATTGCTGATTGGGGTTTTTCTTCGTTTTGTTATGCAGGGAAATTCGAGACAGTTGAGTTCGTTTTAAGTTTTATTCGTTGGTTTTAATCGGAAGCTCTGGGCTTGTTCATGATAATAAGGTACCGATTTCTGTGTACGTATATGCAATGTTTCATGTCGAAATTTTCATTTTTTTTAATTTTCGGATAATGGGTCATGTTTGGCTTCTAAGAAAATTGGCAAAAGAAGGATGAAACAGAACGATAGGATAATTTTATTGATTTGTATCTTTTGGCGTTTTTTTTTCTTCTTAAAAATAGATGATTTTTTTTATATGTCGGCCTAAGAATAATAGTTTGTTTGGAGCGCCTAATTTGTCCTGACCTTTTTTAATAGAGGAATTTGGTTACCTGTAATTGTATATGCTGTAATGCAATTGCGTTTTAGCTTGTAGATGAGGTGTTTGGATGGGATAGCATTAAGTTTGTTCCAAAGTTGCAATTTTTCTAGGTGGTCCTGTGATTTTGTGATGTTGTTTTTCAAGGTAGGATTTTGGTGAATTTTTGTCAACTTCCTATTTTGGGTTCTATGAAAAAAAATTTCTTCACTTTTTCATGCTTTTAAGATTTTATTTTGTTTGGCTGCATGCACCTTTTCATGATTATCACCCAATTTCTCAAATGCCATTTGCACTGAAGGGTTTGGGAATAGGTTGACTATTAATTGACTACAAGTCATGTATTGTCTATTGGGGATTGTGTGATTGGTATGGTGGATAATTTCAGGGAAGTATGGTGGTTATTCTGTATATTAGGGAAATGATTTGTTATATACAATAGAATGAGAAGAATAGAGTTTCAGAAGCAGTTTGGAGAGACCTGTCTGACAAATTAGATTATTTACCGTCGTTTCAGAAACAGTTTGGTGAGACCTGTCTAAACAGAGCTTCTCAGAGTGCTTGAAAATACTAAATTGCTTTTCTTATTTCCAGAAAGGCAGAAACTATCAGGAGACCAGCTTTAGATGTCCTTGGTTATGATTGTGGAAATTTTGTGCTAGGTGAAGAATGGCTCCGAATGGATAGTGTTCTAGATACAAGAGGATAAATTAGTGACTATTCTTAGTATGGCCATCCTTTGTTATGTTAAAGAAGACACAGTTGGTTTATTCATTCAAAGAATTGAAGTTATTGAGGTCTGGGTCCATCTCTATTATTGAGGATTGTTGCATTGTTATTGATGATGAGTTTTGCTCATGCAGGCCCTCCACTTTTTAGAATGTAGCTTTCATCAACCTTTAATCATCTTTATCACATGAAGCATTTGATCGTCTGAGAGCCCCATTCCCTCTTAGTTTATAGTGACGTAGTCTGGAGATGGTGTACTTTTGTGACTATGTTCATCAGGGGAAAGGATTGAATGTTGTTTAGCATCTATCGACTTGTATTTGTTCAGTCTCATTGCTCCCTCCTTTTCCATCTTGCGGGTTAAATTGATGATAGGGTTCTTTTTTAAGTAAGTGTTTGTGGAGTTTTTCATCCGTAATAGTTATTCTTTGTGTCAGGGAACGGAGAATTATGCCAATACTGAATGTTAATTTTATAATTGAAGTGGTTTCTAGGAATGCGTGAACTCTTGGCCAATGTGGATTGACATACTTCTTTATTGTACTTGTCTAGACTGCGCTTAGTGTATTGATATAATACTTCCTGTAATATTGCGTGGAATTTAATTGATGTTACTTTCCAGGCTAAGCTTCAGTTCAGTCAGATGGTTATTTTTATTTGAAAGTTACATTTAATCGTGGTTGATGACTAGTAAGATTAATTTAACTCTATTTTTTAATTGAAGGGGAGGGTTTCGGTAATAGGTTTGATTCAGAATTGGACTGGATAAGATGAACTATATTTGCTATAGCTTGAACTAATTTCTCAAAATGTGATCAAGTGGTTTTATATAGGAATTGGCTTTTCAAAGTAAGTTATGTAATGAGAATATCCAAACGACCCTACTATACCTGGCTGAACTGGTTCTATGGTTTGCCAAACACCGCCTAAGGGTTCGGTACTCTACTCCCTAATGACTCAAGTGCTAGCCTTTTCAGGAAATGCTTAGGGAATTGAAGCTCATTTCTGAAATGTAATGCTGTCTACAGCATTAATGGGAATTTGAATATTCATTGTGGATCATAGGAGTCTAATGTTTTTGAAGTCTTTTTCATGACGAAACGGCATTTAACCATATTTGTTATGTGTTTCAATCCCCTAAGGATTGGGTACTCCTTTATGACTCAAATGCTTGCTCTCTCAGGAATGTTTAGGAAATTAAAGCTCATATGTGAAATATATTGTTGTCTCCGACAATATTGGGATATGAAATTTCTTTCATAGGAGTCTAATGTTTCTGAAGTCTATTTGATGACCAAATGGCATTTAACCATTTTTGTTTTTAGTGTTTTAATTGTTGTATGATTTGCCAAGCACCCTCTAAGGGTTGGGTACTCCCTTATGACTCAAATGCTTGCTCTATCAGGAAACGCTTAGGAAATTAAAGCCATTTGTGAAATATGTTGTGGTTTGCGACAATATTGGGGGTATGAAATTTCATTGTGGATCATAGGAGTCAAATGTTCTAATGTAGTTTATTATTTGATGACCAAATGGCCCTTAACCATCGATTTTTGTCTCTAGTGCTTGGCAATTATTATTGTGATATCCCCAGCTTATCTTTTCTTATGCACTGATTTTATGCTTCTTATTTTGGATATGACTGTTAATCTTTTGGCCTGAATGCAGGGATAATTTACCACAGCAAATTTTTTCAAGAACATGGGGCAAAGAAATATGCTGTGCACCAGTCAGATGAATGATATGGAAATTGATCAACAAGCCCAGGGTTATCTCTGTCCCGAGCCCTGCTTTCTTTTGGGGGGCATGACAAACTTCCGACAGCCTAATATCCACACTATTGTAACATCTTCAGGAAACACATCCAACCTTGACATGCATCATTTCCCAGAGCCTTACGAAGGTGCAGTGTTCTACGGTATGCCACAGTACAACCGTGTGCAAGATCATCACCCTGGTGCAAATATGGATTTAGCTGTCCCGGCTGCACCTAACTTTTATAATGCTTATGTGGCCCCGTCATCTAGTGCTGGGCTAATACCCGTTCCTTTAAACCATGGGTCTGCTGATCAGTTGCCATCTTCTAGCAACTACCCGGCCTACGGGGTTCCTGCAGATAATTACGGTAGAAACAGTCACTTAATTGATGGTGGTGGGGGCCCGTACAAAAGAAAAAATGCTGAAGGTGTCCCGGCGAATTTCCAATATTATAATTCTTCAGCAAGTTCTAGTTCTTCAGTTGCTCCTTTTAATACTCGGCATCTTGATGGAGTGGCTGTAATGGATGCAGCATCCTTTGGGTTGCCTCAGTTCAGAGGCAATGGTATGATGGTGGACGTTGGATCTCAACGAAGTGTGAGGAATGGATTAGGTTCCACCGCAATTGATCCTGTTCAAGCACATAGTCATAATCCTTTGATCCAAGGAAACTTTATGGGCCAACCCTATCAGCCTTCAGGAATTCATTGGTTGGACCAACAAATGAGTAGCAATTCTAGTGGTGGAGGTGCTTCAGCCTGGACTCAGTCACCTGCTATACCTTATATGCATGGTAATTTCTTCATCTCATTACCACCTTGTCAGCTGATATTTGGTGTTTATAGTTTTTTTTCTTTAATGACAAATTAATGCTGAACTGCCTTTCTCTCTTCTGGTACCTCTATCTATAGATCATATGTAATTTTTATTTTTCCAACGGCTTGTGTCGCTCTCCTTCCTGAAATTGCTAACTATAGGTGTCTCTGATTCATGGTTTTATAGGAAGCAATGTGAATGGAGGTTATGTTGAGAATGGGACCATGGCTGTACCGGGCTATCACGAGACAGCTTCTAACAGAAGCTCCTCAAGTTTCTTACATCCTCCTCCCAATCACCCGCACTTCAATATCCACTATCCTTCACCACCGCCTGTACAAGGAGTAAGGGGCCATAATGTTTATCCTCAGGTACCAGGAACTTCATATAGAGTCCAACCGAATAATCCTTCGCGCAACATGATGAACCCTTCCCAAGATGGTTTGGAGGTAGTGGACCCCAGGCATCCGAGGCCTGTTCCCCAAACTGGCCCGAACATATATCGGCCTCACCGAGGGGGAAACATACCCGAGACAACACTGAGATATCGCAACCTTCCTCACTTGAGGGTTCTTCCAGTTGATGTAATGCTCTTGCTCCACTTGTTAGAATTTCCTTTGTTTTAATTACCTTTGTCAAGATACTTACTGGAGTTAACTGTTTTCATGTCTATAGGAAGTTGCCATACTAGAGTTGCCAGAATTACATGAAGGCGGGAATTTGGTGGATCATCACAGGGATATGCGCATGGATATAGAAGACATGACCTATGAGGTATGTGGAGAAATTCTGATTTACGTAGCTTCCTTTGCATGGAACATTTTGCATAATCTTTTTTCCTGTTTCAACTGCAGGAACTTCTTGCATTGGGGGAACGGATTGGTAACGTAAGCACCGGGTTGACAGAGGAATCTATTATGAAAAAAATGAAGACAAGAACTGTTGCATCATCTGTTATCAATCTGGAAGAAGAAGCATCATCCATGGATCAGGAATCAGATTCTTGCATTATATGTCAGGTACCTAAGTGCTCATTTTACAATTTCAATGTAAAAATGCACCATTCTTTCCAATTATTCTCAAGTATTTTCGGAAAGAAGGAAAAGTAGTTATGACTAACGTTAAAACAAATTTTAGAAAGAGGAATATTTAGAAGTGAGTCTTAATGAGAGTAAAAATAAGTGAATAGGACATTGACGTGAGTAACCTAAAAACGACACTTATTCGGGAATGAAGGCAGTGTTTTTATTTAATTGAAATGCTTCGAGTATTTGATCATTCTAACATTTGGTATTATATGGTTGTAGGCTGAATATATCAACAACGAGAAGATTGGAACACTTGGTTGTGGACATGAATACCACGCTGATTGCTTGAAAAAGTGGCTGCTCGTGAAGAATGTGTGCCCTATCTGCAAATCGGAAGCATTGAGCACGGGACGGAAGAATGCGTAGTAGAAGAGGGGATGGCAGTGGGAAGAGATGAACTTGAAGCATTTTCATCGTCGTCTTCTCTCTAACTAATCTATATTATCATAACAGGGGTTGGTATTTTGTTATGTATTATATATGTACATTTGACCTGCGTATATATAATCGGAGAGTCGATACTGTCCAAAAATCATTTGTTTGTTGGCTTCCAGAACATGGATGCGAACTGTTATCAATGAAAACTGTACAGACTTCTAAATATGCATTGCATGTCTGGTAACTTTCTTGGTTATGATAAAGTCATCGGATTGTGTTTTTGTATGTATATTGGTACATAGACTAATTGGATGTTGAGCTGTTAATTATTATGCTTGTGAAATGTTTAGCTATTCAGTATGCTGTATGCATGTTTAGATATACAATAAGTATGATAGTAAATGTTGAACAGCTTCTAAGGGGCAGCAGAGCTAGCAATTCGGGTTTTAGGTTTAAGAGGCCTAACTCGAATCTGACTTGCAACTGGTGAATGTTTAGTTATGCAATGTATGGTAATGGGTTGAAATGACCTAACTCGAAAATTGACATACAACTAGTGCAATAAGAGCTGACAATTTGGTTTAGGTTGGGTTTGGGCCAGGAGTATGCCAAAGTTACATTCTGCAGGTAGAATCCACGAGAATAAGAAAATCTGATATGACCAAGAAATTTAGTGGGTCTATTTTATGCGATCCGTTCGTGGGTTTATCTGACTTGATGCACACTTTCTGCATGACCTGACCAAAAAATTTAGCGCGTCTATTTTATGCTATCCGAACCTGACAAATGTAGGTTGATAAATAGGCTGTTCTTGGATTTTGAGAATAGGAGGGAAGATTGTTGAAGATAATGGCTCCTAAGGGCTTGGGTTTGGAGATAAATAAGTGGAGGGTGTTTTTGTTGGGTTTGGGTCAATATGTATTGATGAGTGACTGCTTGATAGTGATGGTGCCATTTTTTGAGTGAAAGTTTTTAACAAATGTGGAAGAAACCATAAAAATACAAGTCCAAGTTTTATGAGTGGTTACTTGGATTTGTCAAAGATCTTAAAGAATCTTGTACAATGAAGAAGATTTAGCTACTTTGGTTTCTAGAAACAAAAAAATTAGGTACTGCCACCACCCACCAGCTTGGTAAAGTTGATTTTCAGGTTATTTTGTAATTAAAACTATGTTTACCATACAACCAATTACTTATGTCACTTATTAAAAGGTTGTATAATTAATGTAAATTACATAAAAATTAAATTGATTTCACCTCGTACTTGTTATGTGTCTGTTTTGACCTAGTCAATTCAGGTGCATTAGAAATATTGTTGTCTTTTTCACGTGTTAAGAAATTAATTGTCTTAGAAATATTCTAAGTTTGAAGATTTGGGAATGGAGCCAGAAGATTGGACTATTGGGGACAAAGTTGGAGGTTTGAATCCTTGCTTCCGAATTCTTGGAGCCTGTGCAAGGGGTAGCACACTGTTAACGAATATCATAGTGTGTACCTGAAAACCATCTCGGCCATGAGACTAAGAACCTCAACCGAAAGAATCCAAGTCTCATGTAGTTCCTACATTTTCTTCACCAATTAGAATAGAGAGCTATCACTATACATACAACTTGGGTGGAGGTACAAATTGGTTTCACACACATTCACATACTAAGCCGGATTCACTCATTCTTACACATGAGTTGAATTCCCGTGCAACACACATAATGTGTGTTCTTCATGTGTAAGAATCTTCAGGTAAATCGATACGTCAACGCGGCTGTACAACAACAACAAACGTGTTTCTACGTAAACAAAAGGACCAGTTTCAAGAACTGCTTCTTGGGTTGGAGCTATGCGGGCTACCATTTCTGAAATGAGAGGTTGAGCACAGCAATTGAGTTGGTGATGGGCAAAGCAATTGAGCTTGAGAAAACCATCAGTTTGTGTATTTAGAGCAAGAGATGTGTCTTTGTATCCATATCTGTAACTGATGATTTCTCATGATTTTTACTTGGTTCCTTGAGAATGGACATTGATGTTTATTGAACCTTGAACCCTTGTTCAATAAATATAAACAATTACTGTTGAATCAACTTCATCCATAAGACTCTAAAACCCAAAGTGAATTATTTCATGGATGTCCCTACATAAATTTAAGACAAAAATCAAATGTTAATTTCTTGAAGTCATTGATCTCCTTTCTGCAACTGGTGGACAAAAGCATGCCCAGAGAGGTCATTGCTGTTAGGACATTAAAACAGTAAACAATAATTGAAAATAATTACTACCTCCTCATCATTCTACCATTTGAAGATAAAAAGTCAAAAATAAAGTGGGTGGATCACAATTCTTCCCCACCTTAAAATTATTGCATCCCATTGAATGTCAAGTCAATGTCAATTTGTGTCCACATAATTGGTAAGTCTTAGGAAAAAAAGATTAGATTTTGAGCATATAACAAGTTCATTCAAGCTGATAAGCTCAAGTTTCATAACCAAATTAAAGCAAACATGACAGAAACCAAAATTCATGTAGTGATGTATCCTTGGTTTGCCTTTGGCCATTTCATCCCCTACCTTCAACTGGCCAACAAGCTTGCCAAGAGAGGCCACAAGGTCTCTTTTGTGTTGCCCAAAGGAGCTCTCTCCAAGCTGAAACAACTTAATGATCACTATCCAAATCTCATCCATTTCTTTCCTTTAGTCCTTCCTCAAGTAGATGGCTTACCTATTGGTGCTGATACTGCCTCTGATGTGCCTTCTTTGGCACTACAAAACCATCTTTGCACTGCCTATGACCAATGCCAAGATCAACTTGACACTCTATTAACCACTCTGATGCCTAAGCTAGACTTTGTTTTCACTTGTTTCGCCTATTGGGTTCGTTCCTTGGCGCGTAAAATGAACATCAAGACAATAGCTTGTGCAGTTGTGCCTGCAGCTACACTTGCACTCACTGTCCCAAGTAAAAAAGTTGAGAAGGGGATGGATCTTGGAGAGCTCGCAGAGATGCCTCCGGGCTATCCCTCTTCTCGCATAAGTTTCAGAGCAAACGAGGCTTCGACGTTAGGATATCGAGCAAAAGAATTTGGAAGTGGAATGTTGTTTTACGAGCGTATTATAAGAAGAAGCAGAGGGTGTGATGCTATTGCCATATGGACATGCAAAGAAATTGAAGCACCATTCTGTGAGTACATTGCACAGCAGTACTTGAAGCCTGTGCTGCTGACAGGACCAACCTTGCCTGAAAAACCATCTACACAGCTTGATGAGAAATGGGTTCAATGGCTGAGCAAGTTTGAGCCAAGATCTGTGGTGTATTGTGCATTTGGGAGCCAA
>JAYMTF010004186.1:0-13675 GCA_036897485.1 Pelargonium nanum | reverse complement strand
TGCCCGTGACCTGGTCCTATCACGGGAGCCACCTCGAACTCTCCCCAGACTGAATTTTGCCATAGCCGCAGTCTCACATTTCGCTGCCTACGCCTTAATCACCACTTGCCAAACAAGAACAGCCACAAATTAAAGCAATCACCGCCGCCCTAAATACCCTGGAGGTACAACTCTCATACGAGAGACAGACCGCTCTGATTCGAAAGCCATACCGCCGCCCCCTCTTGAAAAAGAGAGAGAAAAAAAAACCCTAGGATTGTACTTTTGTTGTTATGTTCCTTGTTTTATATATATCAACAACAACCAAATAAAAAATAAAAATAAAAACTACACATTTTCTAATTGATCCAGTTTGCACTATGCATTACAGGGAACACAAACACGACATGCAATAACAAATTAGTTGTGGAAATGACATGCCAAAATCACTTCATGACATGAAAAAGAAAGTAAAGTTATTGTGAGATGGTATTATAATTTGGAGGTGTTAAAAATGTTGGCTCTCAACAACACAATACACTATCTTCAAGTACATTCCCAATATCATTATAGTATCATTATCTTTATTTAAATTTCAACGTTGAGATATTAGAGAAAACCAAATGAGATATTAGAGATGAAATATTGGAGTAGTTTTGAATTTGAATGGTTTGATCAAATTTTGAATTGAAATTGCTCAACAGAATAATTATAAATATATTATTTATGTTATTAGTGAAAAAAACAAGTAATTAATTACTCAAAATTAATTACATTTAATTATGGTAGACAACGTAATTTGTTCCAGTTATTAAAAATTATGGAAGTAAGAATATTTGTCTCAAATACTATATAAAAATATTTGGACTAATTATTTTATTGTTGATTTAGACTAATTATAACATGTGACGTGTATATAGACTAATTATAACACGTGACGTGTATATATATGTCTTATAAGACGGATTTTTTGAACTAGAAATTTATGAGAGCGTGATTGTAATATATATATCGAATTGTTATTCGTTTTAAATTAATTTTAAATTACAAAAGAATGAAATATATATTTATTGAAGTGGGTGATGTGGATATAAAGTGAAGTGGCTACATATAATGGTGCAAGTGAAACTCTACTAACAAAGTTGATCATTTAAGCTTGGAAGCCCAAGTCATTATATGTAACTCATTCTGATTGTGCACGTGAGGGGGAGTATTGATTTGGGTGATGTGTCCCCCAAATTATAAAGAAGAAATCAAAAATGTTATGGAGACTTATAAAACTAAAGTTACTCAGCTTCAAAATGAAGTTAAGATGGTGGGAAGATGTATGAGTAAAATGTCTTAGGATCTTTTGAGTTTCGACAAACTCCAAGTTGTTGACAAGTAGAGTTTTTTAATGTCCATATCTAATCACACACATCGAATATGTCAATCGAAAAATGATGAAACCATTTGGTCTCTTAACAGATCCCAAGATCTTTTCACAAAGACAATAAGTATTAAACAAATCTAGAAGAGTTGGATGCAGAATATCAACCAAATTCATATAATGTTCTTGGTGATGATGCTCCTAGGCATCTCTTTCAAAATGGTAAAAGAGTTGTTGTCAAACTTGAGGAAGACAGTACACATGATTGGAACATAATGCTCAAGGAAAATCCAGGCATGAAATCAGATGCAAGAATTAAGAAATTTCGTCAAGACAATATATATGGGTATAGTTCAAAAAGTCATGGGGATTCGTTGAAATCAATAGAAGAAACATCAATTTTGCGTATGCTCAAGTAAATAAAGAGTTCAACAAGACTTTATGCTAAAGTATCTGATATAATTTGTCTATTCTTTTATTTCTCAAGAGCGTAAAAGTCACCTACAAAAATAACTACATCTAATTGAGAAGCATAGACCTAAGCGAAATGGCAGATTTAAAGAAGACAAGAAGCAATACAAGCCGAACTTTTATTGGTGCATAAAAATTATGTCATACATCATTTTGTCTTAGATCAGTCATATATAGGAATAGGTTTTTCGTTTTAGTTTCTTGTTGTCTGTTTGTACTTTTGTTGTTATGTTCCTTGTTTTATATATGTGTATATATATATATATATATTTCAACAACAACCAAAAAAAACTACACGATACTATGTGCTTAGTTATATAGTTTACAATTCTATTATTTTAAAATTGTATATGTCATTTTCTAATTGATCCAGTTTTGCACTATGCATTACAGGAACACAAACATTACATGCATTAATAAATTAGTTGTGGAAATGACATGCCAATATCACTTCCTGAAATGAAAAAGAAAGTAAAGTTATTGTGAGATGGTATTATAATTTGGAGATGTTAAAAATGTTGGCTCTCAATAACACAATACACTATCTTCAAGTACATTTCCAATATTATTATAGTATCATTATCTTATTTTATATTTCAATGTTGAGATATTAGAGAAAACCAAATGAGATGAACAGCACGTCGTATCCTTCTGCGAGATGCAAATTTAAATAATCACAAGTAGATGTTGCGTAAAAAAAATGAAAAGGATGAGAGAATGTATTTACAAAACTAGGAGACTGAACATTCGAAGAACGTAAACACTTGCCAGATTGTAGGGGTAAATTCAACGATTTTAAAGAAAAGAAGATCCCTCACCACATAAGTAGGTAAGTGTCGGTCCGTACCCGTATTTTTTTTCTATAGCTCAACCGTAGATTTTTGTTTTCCTTTCTTTTCTTTTCACACTTATTATTGGTCGATCTTTCGTACTTCAAGTTGAAACTAAGTAAAAATAAGCAAAATGTTAACAATTTGAGAAAAAGTATTTTTCTATGTATAATATTTTACATGTATTTTCACATGTATTTGATATTGCTAATGAAAATATTTAGGGTAGAAAATGGATAAGTTTCAATATTTTAATGAATTTATTACAAATGTTAATATTTTGTACCTATTTTATTAGAGATCATCTAAAAAAATAGTTTAATTTTTTCCCTTAAGATTTTATACAACTTGTTAGTGTTTAACTCATAAACCTTTGTACACTAAAAATTGTAAATATAATTTTTTTTCCACTTAAATCGATAAATGTAAGTAAGTATATTCTAACATTGAAATATATCCATTTTGTACCCTAAAATTTTCATTAGTTATATCAAATACATGAGAAAATACATGTAAAAAAATACATGTGTGAATCCTCCTCCAAAATTTAATTCTATGAAAGAAAAAGTATATGAATTATTTTAGTAAAAGAAGGATAATTAGAAAAATGATAAAACTTTTAACAAAAAACACCATGAACTCACCACTCATCTCACCTTAACATACAAGTGACAGTCACGACTCAATATTCCCAAATTAAGCAACTACAAAATTCCAGAGCTATTTTGATATTGATTTCGAAGTTGTTGACTCATCATTTGCATGCACGTTGCATGGTGCACAAAGAGAGGGAGAGAGCATTGTCAAACAACAATAAAATAAAACAAAATGATCTACAATTTATTGAAGTTGATTTTGAAGCTGTTATTGCTTCATTCACATGCAAACTACAATTTATTACGAGTCACATGTTGATATATATGTATGTGCGATTTCAAGTAAAGGAGATTACTACAATATTTTGCCACAAATTTCATCATGGTTGAGACGGATTTGGTTTTGTCCTTAGTTCAATTGCCGCTGTTTTTTACGATCATGATTTTTCATACTGAATAACTTGTGATTCTGCTCGTCAACACATGTAACGAAATTTGACGAATAGCCGTCCAACAATTTCAGTTCTTTAACACAACCACATAAAACTTTCTTCTAATCCTTATCTAACGTGCTACCGGCTTTTGAGTATCTACTCATATGAAGGCACAAGTTTATGTTTGTCACATATCTTCTAAAAATCGTCATGGACTTTGCATTTTCCTACGTCTTCGCTATACTGTATATCAGGGTAACGAACACATTTTTATAATGTTATTCTTGGTGCATGCTTATTTTGACTTAGATCAGCTTTCGACACACTTGAGTGTGTTGTCGGCTTGTCTATATGTTCAAGTGATTGACTTGAAAATATTCTAAGGATGAAGTTTTGAAGATTGAGCTAAATGCTTGGGCCCTTGGGGATGGAGGTGGAGGCTTGTGACTTTACTCCTGGATTCTTTGACCGTGCAGAAGAATAACACACATAGTGTAAGACTCGGGTTTGTGCTACAAAAATTTTCTCATGCCTGATAATAATAATATACTTCAAGGGTACTTCGAACCACACCTTGTTGGAGAGGGTTCTAAAGAGAATTCTAGAGAGAGGAAATTTCTATGTAAATTGCGAGCTCATCTTACCAAAGATAATGGTATTTATATATACTTACAAACATTCATGTCATGTGTTATTTTATGTTGATAAAACGAATAAAGGGTTCATCGTACTGTAATTATGGGCTAAGAGAGTTCTCTAACAAAGTGTGTTACAATAAGGAATTTTCCGAGTAGGGGCGATGTGCTTAGGCCTGTAGGATTGGGGTTCATTAGGTGTTGGAGTTCCAGCCTACCGGGCGCATTGAATGAGCTTTGAAGCTTTCGTATGCTCTTAAAGAATTGCAGTAAGAAAAAGAGCTCCTAATGTCCCCAAAAAGTCTCTAACGTTTTAGGTAATATCTTAGTGTCCAAGTAGAGCGAGATGTCATGGTGGTGATCCGGGTGAGACGGGGAGACTTGAATGTGATTTGGTGAGGCTGCGACTTGAGAGGTGACCTAATGAGGCAGGAGCCTTAGAGGTGACTCGACAAAGCGGTGACCTTTGAGACCTCTTGTGAAGACTAAGTGTGTTAAAAGATGTGATCATCAGATCTCCTTATAGTGATTGTCTATGAAAAAAATGGCAAAGAGTTTTCCTTGAGGTGATTACAAAGAAGGGGCGAAGAGCTCTCCTTATATTGACCGTTTACGAAGGATGGCCAATCAGCTCTCCTTGTGTCCTATTGAACTTTTTCAAGAGACTTATCTATCCATACGACAATCTCTTTAGTGAAGAGCGCAATGAGGGAGGAGTGCGTGAACTCAAATTCTGCTCATGTGCAAATGCCACATTAGGGGACGATGCCACGATCTTGGAGCGGGCCGGAGCGAGCTTCATATTCACAAGAATGAAAATCTTTGTTCCAGAATTACAACACGATGCTTTGACATTGAGGGAATGGGACGAGACCTGTGAGCGGGGACGAGCTCCCTTCTATCATTGAGAGTTTGTACTACTGCGAAGATGTTGCGGCATTAGAGGAAAAAGCCCCCACCTTAGAATATGATCGAGCTTCATTCTCGCGATGACGGAAAACAATGTTTAGACAATTATGAACATCATTGGAGATCGAGGTCGTGAAGTAGGAGTATGGACAAGCTTCCTTTGTTGATGATATTTTTTGTGATCATTATTGAAAAATCGTGCCCGACTAACTCTTTTGAAACACATCCCGACTAACTTAAAAGACAATACACTTATTTTGAGGAAAAAAAAAATATTTATTGAAAAGATGAACACCGGCTTAACGCGGAAGTATCTGTAGATCCCATCGCACTCTTATCTGAGTTCACGGCATAATTTTCTCGAATACGCCACTATTGGCCAAATCTTTCATTTTTTTAATAATAATACTCAACGCTGATTCAACGAACAACTAAAATCATCTCCTATTAATATATCTCTCTCAATTCCCTCCTTCCCTGTATTTAGCTCTCACCCAATCTCTCTCTACAAAGAGAAAGAGAACGCCATGAACCCATAGCTCCAGCCATTCCCTATCTCCACTTCGTCTTCGAATCGCAGGTACTTCGATCAGTTCTTCGTTCACATATTGCATCATTTGCATTTTTAGTGGACTCTCTGCTTTGTTTTTGTGCTCCTCTTGCAGAACCAGATCCAATGCGAATTTGATTGATTTTGCTTGTTATTTTTTGAATCACGTACTGTTTTTTAGCTTTGTTTAGTTTCGCAATGCCGGATTATGCGTCGGTGTCTCTAGATCTGGAATTATTGGTTGCAACAGTTTTCTCTGAGTGCTTCGTATGTTTTTTTTTTCTGATTTGATCTCTTGTTGCTGTGCTTGAGGAACTTGTGTATGTGCTTTTCTGGAAGTTCGTGGTGTCGGCACTCTGTTGTGATCTTGTGAAGCCCTACGGCTAAATTTTGTTTTGCTGTCTTTTTCTGGAAGTCTAAGAAATAAGAACTATTTTGTGCTGGATTTTGATTGGATGATTCATTTGGTTAAATTGACTTAAATTCTATTTGATTTTAGGTAATTGGTCACTAGGTTTCAATTACTGCTCAATTAAATATGCTGGTACTTTAAGTATGTTTGTAACTGTGTAGTAGTTTAATACGAGCTATGTGTGTTTATGTAATATGGTTAGATGATTTCTATTTGTATTGAAATACATAATTTTGCTGGATCTTTTGAGTTATATCTGATTAGTTGGTCTGACTCCAGGCTGGATCTATTGAGGACATAGTTACATTAAAATAATCATGGCGACGGGAAGATATACTAGAATAGATAATAGGAGATCATCGTCGAGTTACTGCCCGACGGTGACGGTTTTTGTGTTGGTGTCTCTCTGCTTGGTTGGGGTTTGGATGATGACCTCGTCCTCAACGGTCCCTGTTCAGAACGAAGATGTGTCCCAAGAGAACAAAAGTGAGGTGGATCCAGTTATTGGAAGCAATGAGGGCAAGCAGATTGAGGATAATCAAGGTGAATCATCTGAGGATCCGACAAAAGGAGACAGCAGTTTTAGCTCTACCGGGGGTGAAAACAACTCCAATACTCAAGAAAATCAGGAGGAGAAGTTTGAAGAGAACAAGGAGAACACAAATGAAGTAAACAAATCAGAAGAAGGATCACAAACAAAGACTGACAAAGAAGAAACAAAAAGTGAAGATGGGGATGAAGAGCAAAAATCTGATGTACAAGATTCTAACTCAGAAGGCGGAGAGACAAAAACAGATGAACAAGAAGAGCAAAAATCTGATGAACATGAGAGTGAGCAGCAATCTGATTCGGACGAGGATGAGAAGAAATCAGAGGAAAACTCAGTTGAAACTAAGGAAGGAGGAAATGTGGATGACCAGATAGAGGAAAAGGTGGACAAGACTGAGAAAAAGAAATCAGAAACTAGCTCTGATGAAACAAAAGAGGATGGCCAGGCCAAAAACCAGACTTCAAATGAGGTTTTTCCTTCTGGCTCTCAATCAGAGCTTTTGAATGAAACTAACACTCAAAATGGAGCATGGTCAACTCAGGTAGCCGAGTCGAAAAATGAAAAGGAAGCCCAACAATCTTCTAAGCAGCAAAGTGCGTATAGTTGGAAAGTCTGCAATGTTACTGCTGGAGCTGATTACATCCCATGCCTTGACAATCTAAAGGCAATTAAGAGCCTTATCTCTACTATGCATTATGAGCATCGGGAGAGACACTGTCCTGAGGAATCCCCAACCTGTCTTGTTTCTCTTCCAGAAGGATATAGACGATCGGTTGAGTGGCCTAAAAGCAGGGACAAGGTATAATAAATGATTATGGTATCAAAGTACCTTCTCTCTTTTAAGTTGGTAAATTTTCTCTGTATGAGTTGCTTAGATTAATTTATCAAGTGGATTCCTGCAGATATGGTACAATAATGTCCCTCACACCAAACTTGCAGTAATAAAGGGGCATCAAAATTGGGTCAAAGTCTCTGGTGAATACCTTACTTTTCCCGGGGGTGGAACCCAATTTAAGAATGGTGCTCTTCATTACATTGATTTCCTAATGGAGGTGAACATTTCATGCCCTTTTTACTTCTTTATGTATGATTCTTTATGCCTTTATCATTGTTTATCTACTTTCTTCTTTACTTCTATACATATCTGTCTTCAATGGTACTCATATGCATACCCTATACACAAAATACATCCATGTAAGTTGTGGAACGTGAACCCATGATTGAAAATGAAAAATGTAGATGATTTTAGTTTTTCCTTGGATAATTATGTTAGAAAAATTCTTGTGATCTATGGACCTGCACCTGCCTCTTGTATTATTAAGCCTTTTATATATTATTATATGATTGTATTATTCTTTTAGCAAAGGTTCTCAATGTTAGTTTGAGCACGTTTCACCAATCAAGATGAAGATCTCCCTGCCCTTTCTTATAGTTGTCTTCCTTTTTTTTTTATTTGATTCATGTTGTCTAACATGTTTTTGTGAATATCAATGCATGTACATTGCAGTCTGTCCCTGATATTGCATGGGGAAAACGCACCCGTGTAATATTGGATGTGGGCTGTGGGGTTGCTAGCTTTGGAGGCTTTCTCTTTGATAGAGATGTTCTTGCTATGTCGTTAGCCCCAAAAGATGAACATGAAGCCCAAGTGCAATTCGCACTTGAGAGGGGAATTCCCGCTATATCTGCTGTGATGGGTACAAAGAGACTTCCCTACCCAGCTAATGTTTTTGATGTTGTGCACTGTGCACGCTGTAGAGTGCCATGGCATATCGAAGGTAATTCCTTATCTTAAGAATTTCCTCTGAAGTTCATCGAATTTTAAATTGATACAGTTTTACTATATTTTGTTGTTCTCTCTTTGTGTGTTTGTGTGTGAAATATAGACCGCTCTATTTGATACATAGTTTTTTTGTTGTTGTAAATGTATAGTTCATTTTTTATCCGTATATGCAATGTACAGGTGGTAAACTTCTCTTGGAGCTGAATCGTCTGTTGCGGCCCGGGGGTTTCTTTGTGTGGTCTGCTACTCCAGTCTATCAGAAGAAACCAGAAGATGTTGAGATTTGGGAAGGTGTGATGAGTTCTTGCATTATAAATTCTTATCTCTGGAGGGAGATGGTCGTTGTTGTTTGGTTCTAACAACTTGTACGTTTTGCTATAACTGTATGCAGCCATGTCAGAACTGTTAGAAAAGATGTGCTGGAAGCTCGTGAAAATTAGCCGGGATGCAGTGAACCAAGTGGGTGCAGCAATCTATAGGAAGCCCACCGATAATGAGTGCTATGAACAAAGACCCGCGAATGAGCCTCCACTCTGTCCTGATTCAGATGCTCCAAATGCTGCTTGGTAGTACCTTTTGCTCTGATTAATGCTAGGTTTTGTTAACTGAATAGGAAACCTGAAATGTTTTAGCTTCAAACAATCACATAATCTACTATAGTTGCAAAATGTTATGAAGGCAAATATCTTTTGTAGATACTAACAAACAATTTATTTTGTTTATTGTGCTAGGAATGTGCCTTTGCAAGCATGCATGCACAAAGTGCCATTGAGTTCAACAGAGAGAGGGTCTCAGTGGCCAGAGCTATGGCCAGCAAGGTTGGACAAAACACCCTACTGGCTTCTCAGCTCTCAGGGCGGGGTTTACGGCAAAGCAGCACCTGAAGATTTCACAGCCGACAATGAGCACTGGAAACGTGTAGTGAGCCAATCCTATATCAATGGCATGGGAATCAACTGGGGCACCGTGAGGAACGTTATGGACATGAGATCTATTTATGGAGGGTAAGGAACACAAAACCTGTTCGCAATTAGTTCTATTGTATCATCTTCTTGGCTTGTCCCTGGTTTTAAGTTTGTGGGTGTGCTTGCAGATTTGCTGCGGCTCTGAAAGACTTGAATGTGTGGGTCATGAATGTGGTTAATGTGGATGCTCCTGACACGCTACCTATTATATATGAACGAGGTCTATTCGGAATCTATCATGATTGGTGCGAGTCTTTCAGCACATACCCCAGAACTTACGACCTTCTGCATGCAGACCATCTTTTCTCCAAGCTTAAGAAGAGGTACGTATTTAAATTCTGTTGATCATAGACTGTCAGTTTGACTTGATTCTATACCCGAGCCGAGCCTTTAACGAGCTGCTCGAGTTCGGCTCGCTAAATATTTGGTTCGAGCATGATTCCATTGATCATAGACTGTCATTTGACTCAATTCTATCTATGGTTGTAAAGGAGGCGAGCCTTTAACAAATTGCTCGACCTCGACACGCTAAATATTTGGTTTGACTTGAGTTTGGTATAATCGAGCTTGAGTTGAACTTAGCCTTCATAAACAAGCGGAGTTCAAGCATAGGTTTCATATACAAGCCGAGCTCTAGCCTAGATTTAATAAACAAGTTGAGCTCAAGCTTAGGTTTATGCTCGTTTAGGTTTATGCTCGTTTAATAAACGAGCCATGCCTGAGCTGAATTATTTGGCCCCTGATAGGACTTGAGCTGAATTAATGTCTTCAAAAAACATTATATGTACTAGTGCTATTGATAAATGTCATTGAGTTGAGTCGAACTCGAGGAGCTCTATTAAGTCGAGCCGAGCTCCAACAATTTTAGGCTATATTATGCCGGATAGTGGGCAATTTGGAACTGAAACTGTAGGTACCCGACACCCTATCCTACTTTTACCCGACCTGACCAACGTTTGGGTCGGATAAATGAATGCAATCTAGTGTATTTTATGCCAAAAACTCGAATCCCGACACTAACCCGACTAGACCGGCGATTTGCCAACTTTAATTACGCTCCGAATTTTATTTAAACCACGGTCTTATTCTCGCAATTGCTCTTTCATCTTGCAGGTGCAGCTTAGTTGCTGCTTTTGCAGAAGTTGATAGGATCCTCAGGCCCGAAGGAAAGCTCATTGTTCGGGACACAGTTGACATTGTAAACGAACTCGAGAACATGTCAAAGTCATTGCAATGGGAGGTTCGCATGACTTACTCGAAGGACAACGAGGGATTGCTCTGCGTCCAGAAGTCCATGTGGCGGCCAAACGAGCAAGAAACACTCAAATACGCTCTTGCCTAAGCAAATCCTTCCCCATTCTCACCATTCTTGAGGCTGTTCACGCGCACGGGAACGAGATTTAGGTACTATTCTTTTTGCTACGCTCATGGTAATTGTACGTTCTACGCTAGCGTTTTGTATCATGTTGATTAGGTCGTTAAGTGTCCGATAATATCATTTTTCGTTACAAATTCGATTCCTTCATAAGATGTTTTGGTGTTAAATTGACTGTAATGATAATTATAATTAGCTGTCAAATGGAACAAGAACGTAAAGTCTTGGAAGTGTAAAGTCTATATTTGGGTTAGAAACTCTGACAAAACTTGATGTTTTCGGATGATTATTTTTTGTTATTATTCCACAATGCCAATGGTTATTTATTATTATGATAGTGATTTTTGCATATTTTGATGAAAATTTTGTTCTTTCTATCTTTTCCTATGCAAAATAAAGAAACAGCTCCAATCTGTATGCACTCAAAATTTTGTTCCTTTAGAACAAGAATAGGAGAATAACACTATTATTTTGAGTGACTTTTGACATCAAATGAACATAAGCAATTACAAATGAATTAATTAATACAATTATTTTTAAGCTTACAAATAAAGAAATTGTCCACTTGACAATAAGATTACACGAGAATTTAACGTGATCGCTAAATTGTAATAAATGACTAAAATAGCCCGCGATAACAAGGAAATCGAAAGTCACGTCGTTAGAGCATATGTGTCAATCAATGAAATATCGTGAAGTATGTTTGAATTGCAGCTAGACATAGGGCGATAAAAGCCGCCAAGACCGCCATAGCGGTCAAGGGACTCCTAAACTGGTTGTGGTACCCTTCAGCCACCCAAGATGCAAGGCTAGCCTTAGCCTTATTCTCAAAAAACCTCTGCATCTTCTTCTTGACATCCAAGTAAGCGTCCGAATCCGGCCTCAACCCTTCCGACATCTCGTTGAAGAGCTTCGCGGCGTCCTCGTCGGTCGGGAGCTTGTTAACGACAATGCCAGCCGATTGCAGCTCCTTGATGTCCTCTGCATGATTCACCAACAAATCAAGAAAACAAATGTACGAGATGATCACCGAGGCTTCGCCGGCGCACATCTCATAGGCCGCCATGTTCAAGAACAGCAGTCTCGTCGAGCTGTCGACGATCATTCTCGGGAGCCGGAGCGTCCCGTAGATGAAATGGGAGTGGAAGAAAATGTCTCTCACGAAGCCGCTCCGGTTGGGTTTTAGGTGGATTCCTCTGGTGGTGAGCTCCTTGGCGTGGCGTAGGACGGCGCATTTCTTGCTCTCCTGCGACGTCAGCTTCGTCGTGGACGAAGGCGGCGGCGACTCCCATCGCCGCCGCAGCCAGTTGTTGCAACCTAGTGATGATCGCTTCTTGGGTTCGCTGCCTCTTCCTATGATTATTGTGCGGAGACAATCCAAAAGATGGACTGGCGGGTCCTCTTCTAGGTCAAGGACTCGGCCGAGATCGTTGCCGAGTTTGTGAGCACAAATGTACTCGTAGATAAGACGATGAAGCTTTGGATCGTCACCTGAAATAATAGGGGCATAATGACGAGAAATGATCAGTTGAGTTGCACAAAAGGAATAGCTCTTTCTTATTAACCAAAAACTCTACTCCTTCAGAAACAATCGAAAGCGCTTAATCCAAACAAACCTTGGTGAATGTTTCATGATTTAATTAGTTAATGGTATTTTCAAAATTTATGAAAAATGATTAGGGGCAATTGCCCTCAAATTCAACAACCTAACCACATTGGACACAAAAAGATAAACAAATGATATGTTTCTCAAGAATTTGTACAATTTTATCAAACACTAAAAAGAATTAAACTAGAGAAACACATGTTAAAATCATTTACTCTCTCTCAACCACTTCATTAATACACTCCTTAATACTCAACTACCCCCTATACAACCCCTTAATTACACTCTGTACCCTACATTGACTCTTGACCCCTTAGAAGCCTACGCTGATTGCTGAGCCATCTCTTCCTATCACCATTTGTTTGATCAATACAAGTTTTCTTTCAATCACTCTATCTTTATTTCATCAACACATGCATGTACGTTAACTTGTTATAAGAATGTTATTGATAATTCATGTATAACTAAGAGAAAAAAGTTTTGATCGCTACCTGAAAGAATCTTGAGGAGTTCGTAGGGGATTTGATTCTCCAGCAAGAAGAGGTCGTTGTGGACCAAATCTATCTTGTACCGCTTCATCTCCAAATCCGCTGCTCGGTTGTACATTATGCAAAAGATGAAGTAAAGAACGAAGCATCCGTCCAAGAACAGCATTTCCTCCCATTTCTCGGGGTCCATTGCATCCGTTGCTTCTTTACAATACGCCGCCTTGAGTTTCTTCATGTTACTCTTGATTTTGCCCCGCAGCTCTTCTTGGATAGCCTCGCTCGGGATCAATCTATTCGCCATGGAACGCTTGCGCTCCAACAGATCTACATTGTTCTTGCTCCAGTTGTAAGGGCCGAGGTGAACCTCCCTAGGATTGAAACAAAAGTCGAACAACATGTTCGATTTAAACAAATCGGGAACCTTGTAAATATGCAAGTCGGGTTCGCTAGGTTTTGTTTCTTCCTCCTTTTCTACTAAATGCTTCAACCACATTTTCTTAGTAGTCAAATTTTGAACCGGAGGGGTTTCCACGGTTATGGTTTCTAGGGAGTTTTCCCCGGAGCTTCCTAGTTGCTCAGCGGCATGAACTTGACCAGCTGCCTCCATTTTTTTTTTGTATGATTGAGCTCGATTTCGAAAAAGTGAAGAAACTACGAACAGATTGTTGAATAGAGAAAAATGTATATCAGTTAACTGATATAACTTTATATCAGTTGCAACCT
>JAYMTF010004185.1:0-13676 GCA_036897485.1 Pelargonium nanum | reverse complement strand
CGAAAAATGGGGGGTGGAGTTGCGGGAGCCGAGGAGGCCTACGAGAATCTGGCTCGGAACATTCCCTACGCCGGAAATGGCCGCGGTTGCTTATGATGTGGCTGCACTTGCTCTCAAAGGTCAGGAGGCCGAGCTCAACTTCCCGAACTCGGCCTCTTCGCTGCCCGTCCCGGCCTCTTCTTGTCCCCGAGACATTCAGGCCGCGGCGACAAGTGCAGCTGCGGCTATCGGGGCGGCCCGGGATGCCATGGCTTGGAACTTTAGTGAGGTTCATGACCACGACATGGATGTCACTAATGTTCCGAGAATGGCGGAACCTGGTAATGTAACGGGACAGATGATGCAGCAAGAAATGGCAGGTGACATGTTTAACGATAATGATGGGTATGTTCCTTTTGTTGACGAGGACTTGATATTTGACATGCCTAATGTTCTTGCTAACATGGCTGAAGGAATGCTTCTTAGCCCTCCTCGATACGCTGATGTTGCGACCAATGACAACGTTGGATATGCAGATTATCACAACCTATGGAAGTTTCCTTAATTAGTATATATATATATATATATATATATATCCTCTCACTATCTATACATATCAAATCTAAATAAAGCATTAGTTGCTAGCTAATAGTCTTGATATTTATGTAAAATATATATAATAAGGTTTGTTCCTGAAATTAAGCTTAATAAACACCATATTGTACATATACATCGGACGGAGTGTAAGCATATGGGAGCTTATATTGTATGTTTGTTTTGATCGGAGAAATATATGTTAATTGTGTTGCACCTATTTATTCTGGTAATGCATCCATTTTCAGTGCCTATGCATGGAAGCTTCATGGATCGGTTACCATGAACGTTCATTCGAAGAAATAGTAAAATGGTCAAGATCGGTTAGCAATCTATCATGAATCAATGTGAAGTGATTGGGAAACAGAATGTAAAGAGTAGAGCCCATAGCTATAGAGTGAATTCAAGGTTTTCTCAATTCTCTACTACTAGCTTATAGCTTATAGTTCTACAATATATATGTTTCAATATATAATCTTAAAAAAAGAAGAAGAAAATATTCGTGTTGTTCGTGTCATGTTACATTATCAACTCTAATTTGAAGCTTTAAGAAAAAAAGAGCAAAGCTATAATAGATTTTTTGGGTGATATTTGTTCATGAGGCAGTTGGTAGTTTCCCATTAACTGTCAGTGGCAGTGCCACCAACTGAATCTTCAACTACCAACTGGCAGATACGTTTGAATTTATAACTGACAAGAATTCTTATGGGACAAGAAGCATCAATTGTTACTCTCAAACATCAAATTAATCAACTAATGTTGGCAGTACTATATATTGTCATATTGTCCAATACGACCAGCATATATAAATAATAATAATAAGAATAATGTACTGTAATTAATCAGTCATTTGCAGCATATTCTACTTTGCAAATATATACGGTAAAAACTGTGTGAAATACAGGCAAAAACAAGGTAAAAACTGTGATTAATTAGTTACTCATATGAAGCTCCAATGATCTCCAATGGGAAGCATAAAATTTTCCAGAAGGTCCCAGCTGAGTGCTCATTCAGGAACCCATTTTACTCGATCCTTCCGCTGAGGTCACCAAGCTAAGATGCGATAACAATGGTTTGGTAAGGAAAAGAAAGCAATGTGAGTTGTGGAGTTAATTAGTCTAATAAATCACTATGAATTAATTTAATCTCTGGACCCACTAATCTTGTTTCTCATTAACAAGTAGTTGCCATATTATATACACGTCAGTACACACACACCCATATATACATGCTATATATTGACAATATTAAATTCTTAACCAGCCATGCATGCAAACGTATGTACTCCATATATTTTATGAATTTTGGGAGCAAGATGTGTATATAATGAAAATAATAATTTAAGACTAACCAACTGACTGTTGGGACGTTCCACATCCCAGCAGATTAGTAAAACTAGTGGGGCCCTGTACATTCATTGTTGACGTGTCACTCTCACTCTCACAGAGAGTTCCACAAACAGGTATAGAGGTGACGTTTCACCTCCCATTGATCAAGTAATTGGGTCCCCAATAGGTGATGCCCCATTCTTTTTCTTCGGTCAATTGATCCAATTTTGGTGTTGTACGGACAGAATGAAATATATATAATACTATTGCAAACCATGATTCTGAAGCCACAATTTTTTTTTTCAACAACGGGATATCATACTCGAAGTAACAATATTTCTCACTTCCCAAAGAAAGTGTCACCCTAAACCCTACCCCATACCGTCAACAAGAATGCTCGAACTTTAGACCTCAGAGAATATCCAAAGTGTTTTAACCACTTGGCCTAACATGTCTTTGTTCTGATGCCACTGATAATTTGGTCGCTTTACTAATACCAATTTTCAATGAATTTGTAAAAACAAATATATGACATGCAAAACAATTCTTGGCGGGCACAAACTCATTAGAATTGTCCCAAGAATGTGCATATTTGTTTGTCCTAGCAATAGGCAATCAAGCATTCGAACAATATATTGCACATGTATCATGAATATATATATGTATATATAATGATATTAAGGTGTGACTTATGAATGAAGTGACCTCAGAAAAGCTCACTGTGATGATTATTCATCTGATTTAGTAGCAACCCAAACCAGAAACTAACACTACCACAATATAAACTAAATACTACTACTCAATATCCATCAACATGTTTTGTCAAATTAAGGAAAACAGAAAAACATTTGATAGTTCAATGAATCTGTCAACAAGACAACAAGTGCGAGATGATGCATAGGCCGCGAAATAGCATGTTTGTTCCTTAATTAATTATTATGGGTATTTGTAGGCAAACGCTATTAATTACTAATTAGTGGTCAGAGTCAATACAAGTGATAATTAATTAGTGGGCTTTATTTAGTAATGATTCCAACAGTCTTGTCTTCATATCTTATCTCTACTGGTTCTCATAAACAAATTGCTCATGTATCGTAACTTCACTTTAGTCTTGCTTATTACTTATTATGTAGTAGTATAATAAACCATTTAAAGCAACATTTGATTAATTAATTTTGATGAAAATTGAGATTTAAGACGTTCAAATTAGTCTAATCAACTTGACATTAACATTGTAACCTCCGGTTTATGATCAATGTGATTAGTGAAATGATTATGGTCAGCAAATTCATCACCCAATGTCACAATTGTTGACTCTAATATTATTTCAATAACCTGGAATTAAGTTACTCCTCAATTAAGTTCATTTTTTTGTCAACTAATTCCGCGTTATTGATTGCAGAACTGAACGAACAGAAAATTTTCTGTGCAAATTGAAACATGGGGACATATAAAAGAGATGGACAAAACTGGTGTTTGTTGTGTTAATTTTAGGTTCATGGATGAGATTGATCTCTCATAATCGAGAGCTTAGGGTGCCGCAGAGGCTTGTGATTTTTTTTGTTGCTTATAATCAATTTTCAAATCGAACCGAAATTTAAAAATAAATTTGATTTGGTTATTTTGGTTCATTTTAGTTTTGATCAGTAAAATTGATCAATCAACTAACTGAACTAGTTGAATCATATTGTATTTTAAATTTCAATATAAAAAGTATGATCTAATCTCAAATCTTGAGGCCTTACAAAGTCACTAATAAAATTTAAGGAAATTTGAATTTTTCCATACGGACCAAATTCGGCCTTATAACTTAATAAAATTGATTCTTGAACGACTCAAAAAAGTTTCAATGCCAATTTCATCCAAGTAATTGGGCCGAAATAGATTTTTTGGAAGTGGTGAACTTGGGCCCAAGTAGAATGAACTTGGAGTACAATGGGCTGAACTAAGATCAATTGGGCCGAAGTAGATTCTCTAGAAGTGGTGAATTCTAAGAGTCTAATAACTTGTCAATAATCAATTACATATTCAACCATATTGTGAAACAAAACATGGGCCGAAGTAATGGGCTTCTTAAATACGGCAATAATTGTATTGCATCATCATCATCATTGCTTGGTTTCGTCTTGGCCACCACAACCTCCTCCACCTACATGTACAGTCCGTATCTTGAACCGATCCAGTCTGTGAATCAACTCCTTCACCGCCACGAGACGTCGTCGTATTCATCATCTTATTCCTATATTGCCTCTTTTTACTGCTATGGCTTATTCGACCATTCCCTTGGCTCTGTCCTCGCAAAAGCTTCGCACCAAACTTTCTCAGCAAATGCGAGACACCTCTGTTGATCTCCTCAGCCATTGAAGCTTCTTTTTTAGCCTCCATTAAAGCTCGATCACCATTAAATTGGTTTGTAAAATAGTTTTCGGGCACGTAATAGGCGCAGCTTACGTTGTTGTAGCTACAAGATGTGTCCGTGCTGTGATTCATTTGCGGATTCGGGAGCAATATATGTAAACCGAGAGTTTTTGTACACGTTGAAGGAAGAGAATAGAGAAAAGATTGGTGTGTACGTAGCTTTGTTGTGGGTTATGGTTTTCGGTGTGTGCTTTGGTTTAGAGAAGACTGTAGGTATATATAGAGGGAGTGATTATTGAAGAAGGGTACGTTTGTGTTGTAGTCAAATGTTTGACACTATAATACATGTTGTGGTGCACCAACAAATTAATTAGAGCTTGTCGGGCACTACTAGGTCTTTGTACGCTTACACGTTAAACATTATTTGAAGAAAATAAAATAGGTAGACTGTACTATTATAGTGTATTACACTGTTACAAAACCATCCAAGTCTTTGATAAGGATTTAAGAAATCATTGTCACTACCATATTGGTTGAGTACCGTGCTTTCATTTTACTCACTTTTTATTGTTATTATTGTTATTACGCACGTCAGTTTAGTCAAATTACTCAATCAATTAAATTTCTATTTTACTGTTAAATTATTTAAAGTGATGTGTCTAAGTCTTATTCAAGAAAACTCTTGTTGAAGAACTCTTGAGAATTTTATTGTCACCATAGACACACATTTTTCCATAGGATCCGCATAGGACGACCCCTTTAGAGGATCAAAGAGTTTTGAGGAAATAATTCATAACTAAAGTTGGCAAAAGACACGAAAATAATTGTTTCTTATTTCTTGTTTCAAAATGTTACAAGGGTAAGATCTGACTCCTTCGAAAATGAATATATTTGCTATATTGACCCTACAAGGGTTGAATCACTTTTCAATTTCCTCTAGTATACAACTGTTTTAGGATTTTAGCATGCCATATGTAATCCGCTGGAAGGCGGAGAGCTAAATCCCGGACTCCGGTTTGGCCTATCGATTGTTGATTGTATCCATCGTAACTTTCTTGATATAGGTGAGGATAAATTGTACTCCCGACGGTCACTTTGGTTGGATCCGCTTATTCAAATTGGCTCGATATCAGGTCATGGCTTTCCCTTAAACCATTAGTCTTGCTATTAACCATTTGAGGGAGTCAATTTTTAATGTCATGTCCGCTCCAATTGAGAAGAATATATTCAATTTTATTAAATGTGAAAAGTACAATCAAATAAATAAAAGAATTGTCTCTTAGGTTTAGCTGGGTTAGCTCAATAAACATGCAAATTGCAGGAACTGTTGTCTGCCTGTTACGTACGGCATTAATTGTACAATTATCATCAATGCTTGGTTTCGTCTTGGCCACCAGACCCTCCTCCAACTACATGTACAGTTCGTATCTTGAACCGATCCAGTCTGTGAATTAACTCTCCTACCAGTCCTTCACCGCCCCGAGACGTCGTCGTATTAATCTTCACCCTATTTTGCCTCTTTTTACTGCTATGACTTACTTGACCCTTCCTTTGTCTCTGTCCTCGCAAAAGCTTAGCACCAAACTTTCTCAGCAAATAAGAGACGCCTCTGTTGGTCTCCTCAACCACCGCAGCTTCTCTTTTAGCCTCCATTAAAGCTCGTTCACGATCAAATAGGTTTAACGCTGTTGTAGCTACAAGATGTGTCCGTAAATGATGATTCTTGAGTTGGGTTGATGAGCGAATAGTAGAAGCTCTGTGTTGTGATTCGTTATCGAATTCGATCGGAGAATATATGTGGTTCTGGTTTTTGTACGTTGTGTAATATGGTTTAGAGAAGACTATATGTGTGTGTATATATATAATGAGAGTGGATATTGAGGACACGTACGTATGTGTTGCGGTCAAACATTTGACACTAAAAACTTATGTTTCGGGCACGACTAAGTCGTTGTCCGTTTACTCGTTTATCATTATTTAAAGAGAATAAAATGGATGAACCGTATATACTATTACTATAGTCTATTACTTTGTTACATAGCCATCGAAGTCTTTTATTTCACTCTTTTTCTATTACGTCTAAAAGTGGAAGGGTGTTGTTGTCGTTGTTACATATGTTGGTCTCATCAATTTTACACAATCAGTCAACTATTTTTTTTAGTGTCATCGTAGAATTTATCGTGGGTGTGATTGATAACCACTGCCATGATGAATCAGAGTACTACCAGGTGTGTTGGGAAAAAAAAATAATTTTCGAGTTATTATTTAGGGTAATTAAACTAATAGAAAGTACAACTAATCATTTTCTACATCTAAGGGAGGTATTCTATACTCCAATAGATTTTGTTGTGAGGTGGAGATTCTTGACGGGTTGACAACAATATTACGGTGAAACCATGACGAATTTACGTTGATGACATAAAACTATTATCCTTTTCGAGAGCTCTTAAGGGGCCTCTCGAAACATCTACAATTAAAGTTCTACGGTTATTTAATTTCAGGCGTACATATTTTAGATTACCATCTAAATATGATATGACTTATCTAGGAGGTGCGAAAATAAGGAGAGAATGGAGGCGTCACTAAAATACTCCTTGCAGACTGTTGATTTAAGGCCAAACATCTATCTCTTTTGGCTCGAACCTCCACTATCTTGTAGGAAAAGTATCATACTCGTCGAATATACGGTCTTCTCAGTCTGTCTATTTCTACTACGTAAAATGTGTCCAATTTTCGGCACGCGATTTGGAAGAAGATCAACTATTTTGTTGTTGGAGCATGAAGTGTGAGGATGACATGAGTTCTTGAATCTAGAGAGGCCGATATGCCCTAAGTTGTGACTGAGTCGGATGTGTTATCAATTATTTCGGTTATTTGTCACAGTAGTCTAGAAAGGAGTAGTGTTGGGTTGATTCTTATTGATGGTGTATGTTTAGGTGGATATTTTTGTCTGTGAGATTTCCCATGAATCGCGTTACTCATATTTTTCTTAGACAAGTTGATTTTCCCCAAATACGATTGAGATATTAAAAAGCCGGGAGTATTTAGAATTGTATTGAACTTTTTATTATGTGTGATAACATGTATTACATTTGTCTTAAAAATAATCGTAAGGGAAACATAATATTCAAATTTCTTAAGTGAGAAAATTACAGTCAAATAAATAAAAGAATTGTCTGTTAGGTTTAGCTGGACTTGGTCAAATACAAATGCAAATTGCAGGAACTGTATCAACATCATTGCTTGGTTTCGTCTTGGCCACCACAACCTCCTCCTCCACCCACATGCACTGTCCGTATCTTGAACCGGTCCAGTCTGTGAATCAACTCTCCTACCACTCCTTCACCTCCCCGAGACGTCGTCGTATTAATCTTCATCCTATTTTGCCTCTTTTTACTGCTATGGCTTATTCGACCCTTCCCTTGCCTCTGTCCTCGCAAAAGCTTAGCACCAAACTTTCTCAGCAAATGCGAGACACCTCTGTTGATCTCCTCAGCCATCGTAGCTTCTCTTTTAGCCTCCATTAAAGCTCGATCTCCATCAAATTGGTTTGTAAAATAGCTTTCAGGCACGTAATAGGCGTAGCTTACGTTGTTGTAGCTACAAGACGCCACCGTAGATGCTGATTCTGATGTGCTTTGATTCATTTGCGGATTCGGAAGCAATATATATGTGTTTGTATAGATATATAGAGAGTTTGTGTGTGAATATTGAGAAATATTGGTGTGTGTAGCTTGATTTGGTTCTGGTTTTTGGTGTGTAAGTTGGTTTAGAGAGGACTATATGTGTGTGGTTATATATAGAGTATGTGAATATTGAGGAAGGGTACGTACGTTTGTGTCAAGGTCAAACATTTGACGATAAAATATGGTGCGGTTTCGGTTCAAACTTAAATTAAACCAACAAATAGAGGTTGCCGGTAATGACTAAGTCTTTTTCCGCTTACTCGTTAATCATTATTTGAAATTTTCTTTATTAGACTTTTTTAATATACAATGGAATGAAATTGGTTGACCGTACAAATTAAACTATTAATATGGTCATAGAAGTCTTTGATAAGGATTTAAGAAACCATTATCATTTCCTTATTGGGTAAGTGTTATAACCCAAATCCAACCCGAAAAGAATATTGTTCGTTCGGTTTCAAGTATTTTGTCACGTATTATATTAAATTTTACCTTTGAATATATAATGTGTAAATTCAAACATACGAAATTATTTAATCCAATCTGGATTCAAAATTGATCATATCATACAAAATTTCATTTTTTTTCATGATTTTATCAAAATTCTAAGCTCTAATTTGTATTTATAAATTCAACACATAGTAATGGATCTCTGATGACGAAGGATAGTCATCATGTTTTCAAGTCAACTCTCAATGAGCATTGATATATATGCCATTATTTAGAGGTTGTGCTATGTAGACGGCACTAGTTACAACATACAACACATATATACAATATTTTATGAATAAATCTTAAAGATATGCTAAACAACTCTAAACTCAAGCACATTGACTTGTCAAAGGACATCAAATGGAGCAACTAGTTATAATTCAGCATACAGTTGGACTGCGAAAACATTAAAACAAATGCTAGCCAATAAAAAAAACATGCACGTATAATAGTCAATAAAAAAGCGTATATATATAATTAATCCAAAAGGTGGCTATTATTTTGACCAATTTTAAAAATAAATGTGCACGATTGGGTTCGAATGAGTTTGTATGTTCTCACGTCAGAATAAAGGATTTTGAGTCAATTACCAGCAACTATTATGAGTTTAAAGGACTTGTATGCATGGTTTATGTATAATAGTTTATACTATATTTTATACATTAGGTTAATTTGCTTGCATTTTAGATATCATCATTGTCAAATTATTTGACTATTTGGCTTAGGGACATAATTATACAAATAATTAAAACCACAACAACAAAAAATTGTGTGCAAATATATGAAAAATGTTATTTTTAGGAAATCTTATGAAATATTATTTTTATACAAAAGTAATGTCACAATCTATGTAACTTATTATATTTCTTGTTGTTATGGCTTAAAATATCTTACACGTATGATATATACTACCATCATCTCATGAACTTTTGACAAAGCGTTCGACATATAGAATTTATTTCTTTGATTCGTTCAAGTCATCAATAAAACAATGGAGACTTCATATCTCATCAATTAATATATTATTTTGTAATGAATTTGAGACATATAGTATTTCTCGATTTTAATAATTAAACATTTTTAAACCTTTCTTGTAACACTAGGGCGACTCCACAAATCCTCTGCTGACATGTAGATTTGTACACTAATATGTGCAGTAGTGACCCCTTTATTTTTATTTTTTTAACTAAATAGTGATCTCTTACTCTAGTTTCGTCCCAAATTCGTCATTAACAAATGATAAGCCTCCATAATTCTACATTCTCATTTATTTTATTACTACGTCTTTTAGGCATGTGAATCACCATATAGACCACCTTATAAGGCTAAATACTTCTAAGTGGCCAATAGCAAAGTAGTATCATGAGTTTAATGTATAATAATCGGATAAGTACTTTATCAATTATGATCGATGATACATCTGAATTTAGTATAACTTTATGGTAAATTATTGCAGTTTTGAAACTTTAATAAAAAGTTATTTGATTGAAACTTCACAAAAGTTGTTATATAATTATATTCAATCCACAATCCTTTGACTCGGTTACAAATTCCTTGGATCAAAGATAAGCTTAGGTTTCAAATATTAAACAAAAGATTTCAAACAAATTAAACAATCTTTATTTCACGAAATGTACGTAAACCTAGTACATGAACTATAACTTATAGTTCAAATACACCATATTACAAATTCACAAATCAAACCCTAACCTTTAAATTAAATCAAAGAATCAAATAATTGAAACTAAAACACAAAATAATTAACATTTTTATCGGTTAAAATCAATATTTACGTAGAATGTATAAACCATCGTGAACATGGGCTGTCGATTTCGATACAGGCTTGCCTGTTGGTCTCGTCCTTGACCACCACCCCTCCGACCTGTATGGTTCGAATCTTGAATCTTTCCAGTTTCTTGGACAGTTCTTCAACGGTAACATGAAGTCCCTGCAACGACGTGATCGACGCAACCTTTTCAGATTTCTGCAAGTTTATCAAATCGTTCAGCTTGTTGAATCTCATCCGGACGCTCACCGGCGCCGGAGCTTTTTGTTCGTAGAGCCCCGAGATTGTGGATATGAGGTCGCCGAAAGCTTCTTCGGCTCCGGAGATGGCTGCCGCCATTGCCGGTTGAGCAAGAACCTGTGGTGCTGATGATGAAGACATGGCTTAGTGAACTGTACGTAGCTAGTATATGTAAATGATGAGGAGATAGAAGATTTTTTTCTTTTTCTTGTGCAGACAAAAGCTATATGCTTTTTCTTTTTCTTTTTCTTTTTTGTTTGCTTTGGGTTTGTGAGTTTGTGTTGTGAGGTTATAGGGGTTTGGTGGACTTCTTATTTATAGGTGGCTTGTGTAAAATAACGTATGGGATGTGGCAACCGGTGCGGTTGGCTAAATATCACATGGTAAAAGAAAGAGCAATTACATAAAATCATAATTTTTTACCAATACATACTCCTGTTAATTTTCTA
Source organism: Pelargonium nanum (assembly GCA_036897485.1). Lineage (NCBI taxonomy): Eukaryota > Viridiplantae > Streptophyta > Magnoliopsida > Geraniales > Geraniaceae > Pelargonium > Pelargonium nanum. The sequence goes on along the minus strand of JAYMTF010004185.1, from coordinate 2,764 downwards.
TGTCAATCCCTAATTTAAAATATTTTCAGTAGCAACAATGAAAATGGAAAAAATGAAAGCAAAATATTTAAAAATTAAATAAATGTTAATAAGAGTATTTTAAAAATGGGTCATGTGTTTGTCACATGATGAAAGAAAATAATTTTTCGTTACAATAAACTAACGGAACTTATGATGAAAAATTAAGTTAAATGATTGTCGCGGGATAAAAATTTAAGATGGATGATTGACGTATAAAATTAGAGTATGTATGTATGTATTTGTAAACCATATCACAAGTAGGTCTTATGTGATTACTCCTCGTAAAAAGTTGGCCTAATACATAATATATTTTTTAATATATAGTATTAAAAAAGAAGATAGAACAAAGTGGAGGACTTGGAATTTGGATAAGGAGATGGCTATTTTACCATTTCTTTTTTGGTATATATACTACTTTCAGGTTATGGAAAGCACGGCGTGACTTCTATGCACGCGCGACGCATCTTCATAAAGTCGTCGTATATATGGGAGTCAAAACATCGCATTAGTGCTCAAATTATGTTCCTTTGAAATATGTACATACGGCTACCACTTGTTTTTTTATACAGGGGCTTCTTGATGTGCAGCTAATCAAATATCAAATTATTACTTTCTTCACTACTGTTTGACCATTAATTTTGGTAGCTAATGTGTTTCATGGCATATTCTTACTCTCCTTTTATTTTTATTTTTATCTTTATTTTTGGTTGAATTTAATGCATCACAAGAAGTCTTTTCGTTGCAGCTCTTTAAGCATGAAAGAGCTGCAACTAGCTAGCTAGTTTCATGTTTGACTAGCTAGTGCGTTTAACTATCTAGTGCGTATGTGCAGGACACGAAAGAACTCATGTTTTCACGCGTAACTAGCTAGCTAGTTGTGTGCTTCGCAAATTGTTTACTGAGGCTCGGTGCATGCGTCTATATAAGCAGTTAATGGTTAGTGAAGCAGCCAGTTTTGTGAAGACTTGTTAGGTCAAAGATCAAATATCAAATTTGGAAAAATTAAACATGCCAAGGCCTTGAATGCAATCAAAATTGGGGACCAATTTTAATTAAATTAAATATAAGAAGATCATTTCAAAACATTGTCCATATTTAAAAACTAAACCCGTCCTCCCACCTCTAGGGCTGTGTCCCCAGAGCCGAGATCTCGAACAAGACGTTTGATTCAACAACCACTGACCAAATTATCGGTCCTTGATCGAATTTATTGTTTCTCTAATAATCAAAGCCTCCGCCTCACCGCGGTTTAGAATTGACCATTTGAATCCGAACCCGATGGCTATCCGATTCTACTTTTACCCAACTCTAATCTAACCCAAAGTTATTCAGGTTCCTCATGTAATATTTAGGGTTGAATTAGAGCTGGATTAGATATACCATCAAAAATATTGTATTTTATACATACAACCCGAAACCGGACCTAACCTGAAACCGAATTGATCCTACCTTTTGCCAGCTTTACCACGTGCGCAGCAGGATATAATGGGCGCAACTATGTTGAAGTGATGAGATTATTGACCACTGAAAGATAGAATTGATTAGTGCATTATTGCGTCCAAAGATTAAACTGTATCATGAGTAATTTAGTCTTAAATAATCTCAACCATTTTCTTTTTGTCCTAATTCGATACCATGTGAGGAATTGGACAAAATTAATATAACAAATAATCAAAACATTGATTAGTGCACACTGACGAGAACGATAAACTAAGAAATATTCAATAATAAAAATTAATATTTTTTTTGTTTTTGTTTACTAGTTCAGACTCCAAAAAATTGGACCAATGCCAAAACGCTTGGCTCACTGGTTGGAATGTCGGATAGCTTCAAGTATACCGTATTTTGAATGTTTGTTGGTGATATTGCTCTCCGTACAAAAGAAACAAAGCAGATATGAGACTCCTATGGTCTGGCCCAAAACAAACCCAATGGAAAATATAGACCCAATATGAGATGTTTGCTAAAGTGTCAAGGCCCAATATTAAAATATAAGTATAATTTGGTTTTAGTTTAATGACTTCTGTTCTATGTAAAATTATTTTTCCATTTATGATGTGTATGTTTTTCTCAAACTAATAAAGAAATTATTATTGTCTAATTTGAAGTAATAAATTTTTAATTTTTGTGTTAAAAAAATTTGTAATGTGTGTATTTTATATATATGTATATATTTATGAATGGTTAAAATACGAGATTTATAAAACAATAATACACAAAGGACTTCTTGCTGACAAGAATATGGAGATTTAATGTAACCATCAGATCAAACGTAATAAAAACTTATATGAAAAAACTCATGCATAATTTCACATGAACCAATATGTCTCCTTGTTGAACCGTTTTTTGAATATATTATTTAAGAAAATAAATTAGAGCTGATCATTTGAATCCAAATCCGTGGACATTAAAAATTCAATCCAACTAATTTTCGGTTGAATTTGACAAATCTACATTTTTTCCATTAAATATTGAAATCTAAATTATCAGCTCTAGCATGAGTTGAGATAAACAAATCATAGCCCTGGCCGGAAACAAGAGTTTGTACCATCTTCTCCATCCGTTATTTGTTTTCTTGTTTCCTAGTTTGTGAGGTTGTTGACCTATAAACAAACGAATCAAAAGTAGCATCTTAGATCTTCTCATATATCCCATGGCCCATAAACTCTCTCGATCGATATCCATATATGTGTTCATGAGTTCGTATGTCATCTAGCAGCCACACACAAATATATATATATAT
>JAYMTF010004184.1:0-13677 GCA_036897485.1 Pelargonium nanum | reverse complement strand
AAGAGTTTTGATTTATTCGCCGGAAAATTCTTTATTTTCGCCGGAAAGCTCATAAACTCGCCGGCATCTGTAAAATTACTGCCGGAATATGCAAACTTTTCGCCGGAAAATTCATGAGCTTGCCGGAATCTTCAAGTGTTCTTCGTTGTTCTTCATTTTGATAGAATATGTGATGAAGAAGGGCATTTTGGGAATTTAAAAACATTAGAAAGTCACATGCCTTGCATGTGATGAGAGAGGTGGATTTTCCATCCAAAAATTAACGGTTTCCGTTAAAGTGTAAGTACATAGGGGCTGGATGTAAACTATGATAGTTTAAGGTAGCTAGCTATCTCGAGTGCATAGTACATAAGGGCTATCTGTAATTACCCAAAAAAAGTATTTTACCTTATTTTGAACCGGAGCCAACCATAGATTTTTCCATAATGGATCCCCTTCCGCTGTCCCCCTCGGGCGTGTCAACGACCTATATGCACTGCGCACAGAATACACTCCATTCTTTTCCGCTCCCTATACCCAACTATCACTGCTAGGGCGTCAACTCAAGGGGACTTTAATGATTTCCTGCCAAATTTCATTGACAAAAAGGGTCTCTAGTTTCCCATATCCCAATCATGGGAATAAACATCTCGAAGCTCATTCACCATAACTGCTAACAGCTCATGCAAAGATGCTTCCGACTTTGGCGAAGGTTTGAACTCGGGAAGAGTGGGGACCCATGGACCGATACAAGCTCTTATAATTTTTCCCGTCTCAACTCGACAATAACAATTAGGCTTCAATAGGCCTTGTGCGGCTCTGATACTTCGCCAGATGAGGCTCAGACACGACCCAATAGGAGCTTTAAATATACGAGCAAACAAAGTAATCGGTTTAGTTTCCAGCCGCCATAGTTGCTTAACGAGCAAGGATAAATTGAATTCGTGCAGTTTCCGAAAGCCGATCCCACCAACTAGCTTGCTTGCACATATTCCTTGCCAACTTCTCCAATGAATTCCGCATTGGTTTCGACCACTTGATTGCCACCAGTATTGATTCATTATTAGTTTTGAACAAGTAGTGATAGGCAATAGGTAAACACTCATTGTATAAGAAGGGATTGATTGGGCCACTGCTTTTAATAATACCTCTTTCCCAGCCTTTGAAAGTGCCTTAGAGGACCACGAGTTGACTCGAGTCCGGACCCGATCAACCAAGGTATCAAATATTCGAACTTGACCCCCTCCTACATAAGCCGGAGCTCCAAGATAAGTCTCAAAACATGTCACTTGATTGACTCTGAGCACCTGTAAGACCTCCGACCGGTTCGAGACTGACGAATTCGGACTGAATATGAGTAACGATTTGTGGTAATTAACCTTCTGGCCCGTGCACGACTCATATAATCTGAGGGTATCCCGCACAACCTCCGCTTCCTCTTTATTAGCTCGGAAAAATATTAATGCGTCATCAGCAAAAAAGAGATGAGATATAGGCGGAGCATTCCGAGAAACACTTAATCCATGAATTGCACCCATTCTCTCTCTCTTTCATGCAACACAGACGAGAGGCCTTCATCGACAATGATGAATAAATATGGAGACAAGGGGTCTCCTTGTCTTATTCCGGCACCACCTCCTTTGACAAAACTCTCTCAAAGTCGATCCAAAACTTAACAGAAATGACACAGCTCAAATCATTGATGCCCAAAAATTATTCATACCCATTCGGAGCAACATACTGCGGAGAAAATCCCACTCAATTCTATCATAAACCTTAGCCATGTCGAGCTTCAAGGCACCCCAACTGTGTCCTCCTACCTTTTTGTGACGCAGGGCATGAAAAGTTTCATTTGCAATACAAATGTTATCAGTAATTAGGCGGCCCAGAATGAACGCGCTATGTGACTCAGATCTAATCGAACCCATAATGAGCTTTAATCTATTTCCCAAAGTCTTTGACACGATCTTATAAAGGACGTTACATTAAGCAATCGGGCGGAAATCATTCACTGAAGATGGCTTTGCAATTTTCGGTATCATAACCAAATTAGTAGCATTAAGTTCTGCCGGAATTGAGCCTGAATTCAAAATATTCAAACATACCGAGGAGACATCACGACCAATAATATGCCAATAATTTTGGTAAAAAGCCGGGTTTAAACCATCCAGATCTGGAGCTTATTCCGGGTGCATTGAGTCTAAGGCTCATTTTATGTCCTCCGGACTGAATTCCATCATCAGTGTTGCATTTTGTTCGTCCGTAATTCTGGGTTCCACATAATTAAGATGCTCAACATTCCCTGTGCTGCGGAAGCGAAACTGATCGGCGAAGTGAGACACCAGCAACCCACGGATGTTCGACCCCCCAACCCAGACACCTGCATTGTTCTTTAATTTTTCGATTGTGTTAGCCTTCTTTCGAGTCGAAGCCGCACAGTGGAAAAATTTCGAGTTTTGGTTCCCTTCCGCCAACCACAAGGTCTTGGCTTTTTGCTTCCAGTAGCACTCTTTTTTGTCCAAACGAATGAGATAACGAGCCCTTGTTTCTTCAAGCAATGCTTTGCCCGCTGGGTCTGTTCTTACACTCAGTCTCTCCAGTCTCTTGCTTATATACCGTACTTCTTTCAATAATGAGGCCCCTGACCCGCTCCAACGTACGATCCAAAGCGGAACTGCAGTTCTCAAGTTTCTCCTTCACCGAACTCCCCCACCAGCTTTCACGGACTACCTTCTCGCACTCAGCATCAGTGAGCCAATGATTTTTGAACCGGAACCGGTGTGCGCCCTGCCTACCGTGATCGATCTCCGGGCATACCCATATCGGGCTGTGATCCGAGGTGGTAAACTTTAAGTGAATCCCTTTCCAGTTCGCGAAATCCGATCGCCACCCGTCAGACCCCAGTGCGCGATCCAGCCTTTCTTCAATTCGCATAGTGTGACCACTCCATCTTCGCCACGTAAACTCATATCCCTCAAAACCCAGATCATTTAAACCTGCATCCATAATGGCCGATGAGAAGCCATGCAATAAAGTCATGGGTTGAGGGTTTCCACCATGTTTCTCACTAGAGAGAGCCAGATCGTTAAAATCACCTATACATAACCAAGGTTGATCCGAATCATGAGCTAAAGAGCGAATTCGGGCACAAGAATATCTTCATCTTGATCTATTTGGCTCGCTATAATACCCTGTCACTCTCCAAGAGCCCCAACACGGAGTCAAAACTGACACGTCAATGTGATTATCTGAACTGCCTAGTAGGAATAATTGGACCAGATCGAACCAAAAAAGAGCCAAGCCGCCGCTTTTCCCTACACAGTCCCTTGCATAACAACCATGCATACGTAATTTCTTCCTGATAGCTTCCAAACCCGAACGCGTACGACCAGTTTCAATCAGAAAGAGCATGTTGGGCTTCTTTTCCCGCACTAGATTCTACAGGACCTGAACTGTCTTGGGGTTACCCAGACTCCGACAGTTCCAAGATAGAATACTCATTGAGCCGGGCGGACCTGTTCCGGCAGGCCCGCCAATAACAAGTTTTTTGAGAAATCCGTCTCATTCTCCTCCTCCATATTATCAACTCGCTTCCTCTTTGCATCAAGAGTCAGCGCATCGTCCTCCTGCACAGCCTCTGCATTCTTAACAGGATCACCCACTATTAGTTCTTGAGACGAGGCCTCCCCCCCATCTAGCCAGGCACCTCTTTTTGCTCGGATCCAACGTGTCCCGGTTGGGCCATTCGGCTTGCCCCTCTGTGCTTTCATGAACACACCATAGGCTCTTTCCGGCCCCACATTCGTTGCCCGGAGGAACGACTCACAGTTCTTTTCCAAGTGACCCAATCTTCCACAGTAGAAACAGAAGTTCAGGAGCTTCTCATATTTGAAGTTTAACCATGTCCAACCCCATTACCTTTCTCCATCTTCATCCGACGTAAAGGGAGACGAACATCCACGAGAACTCGAATCCGGAAGTAAGAATTCCACCCTTTTTTTTTAAAGTTATTCGGATCAGCCTCAATAAACGTTCCCACCGCTTTCCCAATTCCTTTGAGAACCTCATCTGACGCATACTCACCCGGTAAATCATGTACTTGGACCCAAAAGCTCACCCGGTTTAACTCTACCGTTCTAGGGTTTTCATTGTTCTCAAGCATCTTCCATACCAATAGGTGGTGATTGTAGGTCCAGGGTCCATCCGCGAGAAACGTGTTGGCTTCCTTCTCATTGTAAAATTCAAATAGGAATCGAGGAGGGTCGGCCCGCTACAGTCCTATATGCGGAACCTCAGTGATCGTCACCCCCATGGTAGGTTTCCATGCCGAAGTCAAGTTGTCTTCCATAAACTGAAAATTGATCAGAGCATCCGTAAGGAACCTGCCAACCAACTTCCATGTCCTTACCGCCGGAGTTGTGTTTCCTCCTGCAAGCGCTTTCAAATCCAAAAAATCGTCCTCCTCGCCCTCTATTATGAGACCCCCAAAGTCAGCCTCAATATGGTCTCCCATCTTTGCCACAAAAACCAGATCTGCCCAGAAAAACCACGACCCTTTTGCGACGCTGCCTTCCTTTGTCCGTTGCGACCATATTCCGCCCAACTCCGATCGATCCGCCGCCAATTCAGTCAAAGAGAAGACAAAAATCACAAACCCTAATTGCCGCTTGACAAAACTTGCTCTCAAAATAAGAAAGGCCTCTTTTTCCGCCATAACCTATATTAATTGAGCGCATATGCAAAATATGAAACTAAATAAAATTTAAACTCTCTTTTAAATTGAAAAAATAATTAATATTAGGACACTAAATATTGAGATTAAACAAATAAACGATCAATATTGGTGATTTTATATATAATTGGATAGCAGATATAACTTTATCTATATTTAAGGAATCAAAGACGACGAATTTAACCTAGAAATCTATTAACTCTATATTAATATTAATATGTGGAATTGTGGGCACTAAGATTGGCCGGCACATATGTATTTTTTTTGTCCTTTTATACATAAGGCGTGTGCTCATAGAGAAGTTTCATAGTAGGTTCACTTGGTGGAAAAACATGTCCATATTTCTCACTATATCTTTCCCTTTCCGGGCCATGCATAGCATCAACAATATTGCATTTCCCACCATTACTTTTCCTTCCAAAAATCCCTCTTCAGTCTTAGGTCGCAAATCTAGTGGCTAGCGGCTTAAGGTGCTTGCTTCTCTTGAAATCTCAAATACGAGTTTCGGCTGTTACGCTTGCTGATAAAAATAAAGTCTCAAATCTATCTAGGTATGAACCGACGGCTACACGAGACAATTCTAAGAGGAGACGTCCCAACCTTTCTGAATCTTGTCGAAGAAGACGAGCATGTCATCCACCAAACGGTCCCGAGCTCATCAAACACAGTGTTGCACTTGGCTGCTCGGTTGGGTCACATGGAACTGGCCTCCCAAATCTTGAAGCTTTGCCCGGAAATGGTTTTGGCGGAGAACGAAAAGCTAGAGACTCCGTTGCACGAGGCGTGCCGGGAAGGGAAGGTGGAGATGGTGAGGCTGTTGGAGGAGACAGACCCATGGATTGTGTGTAAAGTGAACAAGGATAACCAGAGTGTGCTGTGTGTTGCTTGTGAAAATGGAAGGCTTGATGTTGTGAATTATCTGTTGAACTATCCATGGCTGTTGACTTTGGAGCTGGATGGACTCACTACTTCTCTTCATCTTGCTGCTGCCTCTGGGCATACTGGTGAGTTTACTATAGCTTTATCTCTATAGCTTTCAACACATTTGTCTAGCTGTTCTTTTGGATAAATATTACTTTTATCTTTTTTAAGATGTGTGTCAACTTTTAAAATTTAATAAACTATGTCTCGGTTTTAATTCTTTTATACGGAGAAAACACTTGCTTGATGAACTAGTCTAACTTTACTCTGGTGGATGTTTCGATTTGAGTGGAAATTAGTATGATTGTGGTTAAACGACTTAAAGTTACCAACCAATTTCATAAAAACTAATCTATTAAAAAAATAAAATGAAAACTAATTTTGAAACAAAATATAGATAAGAAAGTAAACACTCATTTATTGATATGAGTCATTTTCTTATAATCATTGATCACATAGGGACTTCAAATCACATGCATGAATTCATAAGAGATTAGTGTTGTAATAAACATTAATCTAACTTATCATCAATACATCTATAGTGTATATGAGTATAGATTTTCACTTAAGTTTAAGTAATAAAACACCTTCAAAGTGATGTTATAATTTAAATTATAAATTTAATCATGTGCTTCTTATGTATAAGTGCATGTAAATGTTGCCATACACAAACTCTACTAAGGTGTGTATAGGTCGAATCTCGAAACATACCAACCAGAATCTATATGATTCGTTCCAGATTTGATTTGATTGGATCTAAAAATCTTGTCCACCCGAAATCATAGAATAACCCTACCGTCTTTGACGTTATTGTAATCATCTCTTAGTAGCTTTTTTTAGAACATTTAAGTGTATGTGTGAATTGTATATCATTAAGGAATCATAGAAGTAGAATAAATTATACTCTCACCGTCTTAAAACAAATGTCTTTTTTTTTTTTTTAAGAAACCTTAATGTAAAATTTGACAGTGGCGGTTAATTTTTCTTCTACTCTCAAATGCATTTGTGTAGTGGAACAAAATGCTAGAAAAATATGATGATCATCTTTAGACTTATTAATTATTATTTTGTGTGTGTATAATGTACCTTAGTTTCTTCTTCCTTTCCTCTTTTTTATGGTCTCCCTCAAATCATGTCTAATAGCCAATAGAAAAAGGGGTAAAGTTCCCAATTTTCCAATTTCTACCATGTCATTGTACTTCTTTTAATTTTTTGTTTTTTGTTATGATAGATGAGCGGAACGAAATACCAGGAATTGGTTAAATTAGTTTTCAAAAGAAGACACTAGGCAACATCAGGGTCACCATAATAAGAATAATTACTATGTAAACATGTAATAAATATAGTGGAGAGTTTAGTACCCCTAAATATATAAAGGAAATGAAGTAGAATTGAAGCCTAGTTACAGCTACCAAAGTCCACACATTTTTGTTAGCTCCATGCAAAGAAACCATACTTTTGTGTTTTGTCCACACAAAAAGAAAAGAAAAGAAAAGAAAAAACCCATACGTAGTGGGATTGGAATGGACCACTCAAAATGTGGTGGCTAGTAAAAGACAAAGACTCCGAGTCGTCCACATTTCGTCAACTCTTCTCTCTTTTCGTGCGCAAGGTGTGAACTCAACTTTCACTCTTGAATATTCACAAAAGCTAAAGGACTAGTCTATTTATGTCTTTATAAGAACCACTCAATCAGACTAATTGATCACTAATTCAACATGAGTTGGTGGGTGCACAAATAACAAAGGAATTATCATCGTCTCATTCGTCAAGTGATTTAAGGCTCGGATTCCATACGTGAGATTTCGCATTTGAGTCACCTCATGAAAGATTGCATATATCGGTAGTGTGTAAAAATTACTTAATAAAAACATTTCACAAAAAATAATAAAGGATATATCTTGATTGTTTATGACTGTGGTTGTTATTTTGCCAGAGATCGTGAAGGAATTGGTAAAGGCACGTCCGGATTTTGCATGGAGAAAGGACTACAATGGGTGCACACCCTTGCACCTAAGCTCCAACAAGGGACATGTTGGGATAACAAGAGAGCTCCTAAGGTTGGATCCTGACCTGTCTTCCTTGCAAGACAACTCTGGCCGCACTCCGCTCCACATGGCCGCCATCAAAGGGCGTGTTAACATCATTGACGAGATACTCTCGATGAGTTTGGAATCTGCAGAGATGACCACTAATGATGGATACACAGTGTTGCACCTTGCTGTCAAGAATAATCAGTACGAAGCTTTTAGATATCTAACTGAGACTCTCAACATCGCTAGACTTGTTGACATGGCGGACAACGAGGGCAACACTATTTTGCATCTTGCCACTGCCGGAAAACTTACCACCGTAAGATCTCTTCTTTCCTTCACCACCTAATCAACAACTCACTTATATGGAACTTAGATCGAGTGTCTAATGCACATATCTAATACACATTAATTGCACGCATGTTACGTGTTACATTATTTTTATAGTTTTCCATCACCAAGAACAAAATGTTTGCATATAAGCTAAATATATTTAATTAATGTAGATTCAGAACTTCCTTATCATATGTACACAGGTAAAGATACTTCCAACCACTTTATAATGGCTAGGTCCCTTCACAAACAGCATTTGCATTTAGTGGGGTTTGCAATCAAACTAGCTAGATTGTCATTCAAATATAGCATTTTATATATACGGCCCACATTGAGTATCAAATTTTACATTTTTGTCAGAATTAAAGATAAAATTAATATTTAACATTGAATTTTCCTTCTTGCACCTTATGTACAACTTCAAATTTACTCATGAACTAACCAAAAAGAAAATTAAAGTAAACACATATTTTGAAATAAAATTTATAACGAGATTGGATACTATAATTTAGAGGTGAAAAGAATAATAATTAGAGTGTAAGTAATTATTTGTGTTTATATATTACATATGTAACCATGTTGTTTAAGAGCCTAGATACACATGAAGTACACATATTTCACCTTCTATACTTAGTAATTTATTTTAGAAAAGTCGCACATATATAATGAATTCATTTGAAAAGGGATTGATACTTCAAATATAATCATTTTAATGTCTAATTTCTATTTTTTTGGCTTTCTTGTTTGATCAAACTAGACTGTCATCTACATTCTCAAACTTGGTATTGATGTAAATGCTTTAAACCGCAAGGGATACACAGCTCTTGATGTGGTAGAGTGTGATGCAAGCAATTCTGGTGCTCTTGCCATTTTACCTGCATTGTTGGATGCCGGTGCCAAGAGATGTGACCAATTGCCGCCAAGTTCGCCCCAAATTCATCGGGTCATCGAAAAATCTTCCAAACCGATACGTCCTAAAAAGTTGCCAGAATCCTCAAATCAGTGTCACCGTCGTCATTTCCACCGAGAAAAGAAAGTGGAGCTCCAAAATGAGGGTTTGCGTAACGCGCGCAACACAATCACAGTGGTGGCAGTACTGATAGCAACAGTAACGTTCGCGGCCGGCGTGAACCCTCCTGGCGGGTTCAATCAGGAAAGCGGGAAAAGCACATTGGGTAGGCAAACATCCTTCAAGATCTTCGCGGTATGCAATGTGATAGCTCTCTTCTTGTCACTAGGCATAGTAATCGTGCTGGTAAGTGTAATACCTTTCAAGAGAAAATCCATGATGAAAATACTAGTCCTGACCCACAAGGCCATGTGGGTGTCCACGTTATTCATGGCGGCTGCTTACGTGGCTGCCATGTGGACAATCATGCCACGCGGGCACGGGATGATGTGGGTATTAGTAGCATTGGTGTGCATAGGTGGAGGATGTACGTTGGCCATATTTGTGGGGTTAGGGTTGTTGTTGGCGAAACATTGGGTTAAGAAATGGGAATGGAGGAAGAGAAAGGAGAAGAAAAAGGATGGAAGTCCCACTGGTAGTAGCGCTAGCCGTATTGAAGAGATGAGGGTAATGAAGAAACATGGTCATGATTCGAGTACCAATTCTGACATTGATAGCTCTGATCAAAGCGGTTACCATCCATATTAGGGATGACTTTTTGTTGGTTCATAAAATAATTCTTCTATTCATTTTTATTTCCATAGATAATAAGGTTTAGCTATGAATTAATTTGTATCTTGTACATTGCATGAATTATGTCATGACAATTGTGCTACATCAATAATTATATAATGTATCATGCATGATTATTTTTAGCTAGATTTATTTTATACTAAAATTATTGCCTTATTAAATAAGTTGATTAATAATTTCAAATCAATGTGACAGTAATATTATATAATTAATTTCATATTCTAACAAAATACACAATTTCTATGTGTTTTATTTATTTATCTTTTATATCTATAAGTTGATGATCAGTATCACTAAATAATTAATTTCAATTCTTTAAATCAAAACATTTATATTTGAATATGACCAATATATTGATGAAACATTAAAACATATTGTCTGTTTTATACATGACTTTTATAAAAAAATTGTACAAACAAGTCTGCTTTGTCAAATTTTGTATAAATATGTGAAAGAACTTTTAATTTTGTACAAATAAATCAAAATCAGTAACGATGTTATATTTTCTATTAGTGGTTGCTTGCATGGAACTGGGTGGAAAACTATTTAACTTCTTATATTGATGTAGGCGTTGTTAATATATGTTTGATGTTATCTAAAAAATCATAAAGTAAACCAACCATAATTGAGATGGCATTTGGCACCCTATTTCCACCACAATACGCGGGAAAGTTAACAACGAACTTGACCCCATGAATCCCCGGGAGCCTGACCTATACCTCTTGGGAGCTCACTTAGGGTACATGTGTAAGGAACTTGTAAAACCCAGTCAACGAGCTCACCCAAGAAGCTTTCTTGAAAAATATGCCTATGGTGATTGTTACTCTCCACGATGAGGAGCTTGTCTTTCCTTCTCTCGATCAGGTCCTACAAAACCTGGTCTTTCCTAGTGAAGACCCCTCTTGATGCTAATGATTAGAGGAAATATTCTCTTGGGAATCGTGTAGCTTACCTCCTGACATGATCTCATACATGACCTTTAAATAGGAAGAAGCACTGTGCCCTTTCAGCTGGTTTTGGGCCTGTCCTTTTTCCATGCCGCCCTGTTCGGGCTTTGACTCATGTTTCTTGCAGTGTGGGCCTAGCAAGCCCAACACTTGCACCCTATTCTAGTTGGGTGATACGTACATGAGTTGTTATCTATGATATATGAACTGTCTTTCTCAAATTTTTCGCCCCGTTGTAATGGTTGATGACTTAGGCAAGGCGATTAATTTCCTCATTAGTGCCTACAAGTTTATTGTTGGAGGGCCTTGTTGGCTACCACCCTTAGCCTATTTATCTTGCTAATGACATTTTTTCCTTTCTATTATTGTTATGGCTTCCTCGGTTTTTGTATATGCATATGATGATCGTATTAACAGGGCCTCGATCACGAAGTTTCCTTACTTGGGTAGACACCCGAAACGGTATACGCTTGCTCAGCTGCCATGTACCATTACCAAGGAGCAGCTTGCACGATCTTGGTCTTCATGGTTGATTCCTTCCCATGTGGATGTGTTGCTACCGACTGACTGGAGAGCTTAGCATGATAGGCCTCATGTAGGATATGTCTCGGTTTATCCTGAGATGTTTTGTCAGGGCTTTACATTTTCTCTTTTATGGTGTAGCTTCGTCTCAACTACTGCCGAACACCTGGAGCGTTCTGACTTACTTCTAAGAGTTTTTTCTGGCCCACAATATGATTCACAAATTTTCATTTTTCAAACATTTGTATTGTCTTCCCCACAAAGACAAAATGGGTTGGGTTTATTTTAGGTCCAGGGCGAAATCCTCATTCTTGAGCTAGACGACTATGTTAAGAGCTGGAAGACTTTTTTTTTTATACGGTGTCTTGAGAAGTCTGGTATTCCATGTAGTTGAGGTTATTATTGTTGGAATAATAGCAAAAAGGTGCAAAGGAAATTTAAAATTTTATTCCAACACCAAAGATCATTTTATGACTTTTACTAATTCATGAATATAATACTACCAACGAAATCATGACACGTGTCGTCAATTGATTAGTCGATAGGGCATTCCCCGAAAATTAATGCTTGGATGACACTCCTCTCGAGGATCCAAAAATCGTTGAGGCGGTTTAGTTGCTTTCCATATGACCAGTAAGCGCAAGGAATATGAACTACATGAGTTGGTCAGAGGATCCTTCTTTTCGCCCTGCCCCCAATTTGCTCCCTCGTGACGTACACTCCTATTTCGATAGCGTAACTTCTGCAGTTGTTATGCCATCAGTTGTTGTGGTCAGAAAAGAAAAATAGAAACAAAGCTCGACTCTTCGTCTATTGTACCTCTGGACGACGACGCCCTTGGTAAATCTCTATCGCCCCCTGATCCTGTGGGCGCCCCTCTAACTATGGGTAGTGATCAAGGAACCATTGTGGTTGTTCTCGAAAACCTCTTCTACGAATTCTTTAGCGTTATCGGGGAGCAACTGCCTTTAGTACATCAGACGCTTCCAAAGAAGGTGTAGGTGTGCTCATCGGTATCTGGTTGTTTCGGTCCCTCTTGCTTAGTGGTAGGAGAATGAGATTTCCTTTTCAATATTTGGACTCTTTCTTATCGCGTGATCACTGCTTGCTACAGTTCTCACCTTAGTCTCGGCTCACAAAGATGGGTGCTCGAGACTTGTTCATTTGTGGCATGGTCTTGACTGATGCTGGGGACTATGCTCTCGAAAACCAATGACATATTTCTAAGCACAACGAAGAGGTTTCAGATTTGGAAAGTGAGGATAAGTCATTGTGCGCCGAGATATCATATTTGTCCAAGAGATGCCATGATGTCGACCAGGAAGTGATTGATTGTCGATCTCGTCTTGATTTGGAAAGTGAGCGGTTGGAGGAGGTTGTTAATGGTGCAGATCATGTAAACGCGGAGCTGATGGTCATCAGAAGAGGCGTGTTTCCGGATAATCCAGACTAATTACCATCCCTAGTTTGGACAACAATGAGTTATCAGTTGTGCTTGTCGCTACAAGTTAGGGTTTGACATTGTCATTAAGCCTTAACTAACTCGGGGTGGCGGACTGACGAGGTATTCATTGGGCCAAGTCGTGATCGTCTCCCTACATCTCCTTTTTGGTATTTAAACCTTTACTGTTCATTTGTTAGTGGGTCGATTTTGTCTACGAGTGAGGAGGAGTGTCCAAAACACTCGGTAGAATTGTTGCAATACTTTGTTTAAATTAGTTTAGGTTATTATAGTTTAACCTAACTCAATTAATTCTTGTCTTAGAGCCCCTTAATCTAACATATTGACACCTCATTAAAATTATGGATCCAGGAGGGTCGCTTCGCTCCCACAAATTTATTGAGGCGGGTATACGTGAAATTTTAATTACTTGTCATCTTCTCATTAGTTTGGCATAAACCTAAGCCAAAATAAGTTTGGCTCGTAATCCTATATATATATATACAGAGAGAGAGAGAGAGAGAGAGATAGATGAGCCTAAGCCAAATAAAAATTGGCTTAGGCTAAGCCACCAATAATATTGTGACAACACATTAAAATAATAGAATCCAACCCAATAATTCATAGATGGGCATGAGTTAAATTTTAATGAGATGTTATGTTATGATTGACTTGGCTTAGGGTATGCCAAAAATAAAATGGCTTATATATATATAGTTGAGCCGGAAAATCCACTTATTCTTTGTTCTACCAACACAAATTCAACACAAACTCAACACAAATCTAACACAAATTTATCGCAAACTCAACACAAACCAAAAACAATTTAACACAAACTCAACACAAATCCAACACAAACTCAACAAAAATCAACAAAAAACCAACACAAAACCAACACAAATCCAACCCAAACCCAAAATTTGTTCAACAAACACAAATCCTAACATTTGACTAACAAATCCAACACAAACCCAACACAAACCCAACACAAATTCAATACAAATCCAACACAAATCCAAAATTTGTTCAAACCAACACAAGTCTGACACAAACCCTAACATTTGACA
>JAYMTF010004183.1:0-13680 GCA_036897485.1 Pelargonium nanum | reverse complement strand
ACTTGACCGACAGACGACCAAGCTAGAGTGGACGACCAACATAAGACTTAGACAACTTGACACTTAGGAAAATTTCTTAGCGTACGTGGACAAGAAGACAATACATCCTAGTCTGTTTGCTTTGACCTGAGTCAAACAGTCGCATCAACCTCATTAAATATATTGAATTCGGACGGGTCGTTCCGCTGCTACCAATTCACTTACGTGCGTATGAATGAAATTAAATGAGGCGTCATCATCTCATTGGTTTGGTTTAACCATTAAATATTAATTGGTTCATATCTTTTTCCTCTTTTATTTATAGTTATTACTTATTTATGAATTTACATATGGTAAAATTTAAAAATGAAAAGTAACGCATTGTCTCATTATCAAGGCTATCAAATTAGGACACGAGATAGATTTGAATTAACATATGAGACATTTCATTCCAAAGTGATGAACAAAAATTAACATCATGCATGAAAATTGAGTTTGTGACGTACACAGTCCTTTAACAATAAACCAAATTGTTGGGTTTTTTTTCGAACGAAAATTAGTTTGTTGAGTGTATTAACAGCATGCTTATAAATTAATTCATAATATAACATGTAATAGTTGAACTCTCTTCTAAATTAAAAACATAATAATATGACACAAAACAAATAAATAGGGTATTATTTATAACATATTTGGCATCATGAAAGTATAAATGGCATACATATGATGAGTAGCTAAAACATTATACTAATATAGAGTGATTGATAATATGTTAAAAATGCTTTGATTGTTTGGGTTAGTGACTCAATAAGTTGATGATAATTTAGTAAAGAATCATAAAGAATCAATAAGTTGGCAATTTTGTAATATTTTGGGGTTAGCACATCAGATGCATGCAACCTCTTTAACTTATTAAGTGTAATTAAAATCTTAATTAATATTGCCATATTTAGAATGACTGGTCCTCACAAAATTACCAAATAAGACCACTTAAGCCAAATTAAACACTTGTGACTTGTGATGAGTATATAGGTCAAAACTCATAGATATATAAGATTGATTTGTGAAAGTGGTATTAGACATAATAGTAGAGATGAAATTTGGTCGTTCGTTAATCAAATTTAGTGTTGGTACACTCGTTGATAAAAAAATTAATAACATATATGTTAATAAATAGTCTAGTATATTTTTAATTACATTTTAATTGTTCCACGCGTATAAACTACATGAATCATGATGGGATCTCAAAAATATGAATTAAATAAATAAAACAAAAATGATGATGATAAAGGAGGATAGAGTGATAATTATATGAAGAGCATTAACTTAATAGCTAAACAAAAATACATAATGATGATTGTAAAATATGTGGTTTGTTTATGCAGATATACAATAAAAACAAAACATAAAGTAGAGAATATAGCAGCAGGCACTAGATGACATTTTAACATGATGCAATCTAAGAAACACAATTTAAATATATGAGGGAAGACTGGACTTTAAGTCATCTTCCACTCATTAATTATAAAAATGGATAAATGATTATGATGGAATAATTAGTATGTTTGTATTGTGTTTGTGTCGTGTTGAAAATTGATTGTGTGTTGCACGAATATTCAATATAAACACGGTAGATTTAGTTATCATGTTGAATGGACGAACACGAATCCGACCAGTCATTTATAAACACAAAATATGAACACGATATGTTTTACATGGTAACTAAACGATGATATGATTGACACTAACACAATTTAACACATTCTGTAAGATAGAACCTACACGTTTGACACGTTATTAAAGTTAATTTATAATTATATTTTCAAGTTTGATTGTCGTGTGTGATGCAACACGATTAGCTAATCATACTCGTATATTTTAGAGCTCCAACACAAACATGACATAACTACTAAACTGTTGAATTTTCCACACAAACATGATATAGTTACAAATTCTTTAAACTTAAATACACTAATTTTGTGTATGTGCTGTGTTTTAAAACAATAACTGTGGACTTTAATATGGGTGACACTACCTTAGTTGCTGAAAAATTAGATTTTTTTTTTTTTTATATAAAGAGAATAACTTTCATTCAGCAAAGGACCTCAGGAAGGAAAGGAAATCAAGACCTCTACTCTGGGCAAACAGTTCTTACAATCCGAGTCCAAAAATAAATAAAGCACCCACAGACGGGTGAATAATAAAATTACAGACATTAGTTGGCATATCATAAGCCGAATGAGCTAAAAAATCTGCCAGTCGATTAGCTCTTCGATCGATAGAGTGCAACATAAAATCCTCAAAATGCTGCGATTTACCTTGCACTCAATAATCAATGCTCTTAACGGGTGAGTACCAATCTCCAACTTATAAAACAAATCAGCAACTATATCAACATCAAACTCAAAAATGACTTTTTTATGGTCAAGTAAAATGGTCAAATCCAAAGCAGCTTTGAAGGCTCTAAGCTCAGCATAAGTACAATCAGACCAACCCATCAAATTACAAGATCCTCCCAACCAACAACCCTTAAAATCCCTGGCAACTGAACCAGTACTGCATAGCCCAGGATTCTCTAGACAACTGCCATCAGAATTTATTTTGATCCAATTAGTTGGAGGGGCAATCCAAGAGATATTAGAAGATCTAACACAAGAGCGAGGAGTGAGCTCATGACCAATAGAGGCAACAAAGAAAAATTCAGCAGCCAGAGCTAGAGTTTTGTGCACAACAGAATCAGAAGAAGAAAAAGACTCAGAAAAAATGCAACAGTTTCTGTTTAACCAAATGCTCCAGCAGACATAAATAAACACTATGTTCCAAGGAGAAACCAATCAACAAAAGAAAGATTTCCAGCACCAAAGAAGCAAAGCAACACTCTCTTAAAATATGATTGATGGATTCAGAATTACCAAAACACCTATATATGACACTCCACATTGCCAACATCAAATCTAACATTAAAAAGACATTAGAAGGGATAGCTTCATGCAGACACAACCAGCCGAAATACTTAACTCTCTCTTGGTAGTTCACTAAACTGCCTGAGAGCAAAGTTATAAGCAGAGCTAATCGAGAAATTAATTACCATCTGAGGTTACTCCCCAACTAGGCCTATCAGAGTTAACAGACACAAAAATTAGATTGATGATTGTAAGATATGTGATGTGCATATAAAATATATGAACAAAATGAAAAATAATATAGTATTTGAACTATTAGAATGCCATTAATTTTTATATATTTTCTTTCAAACATTTTATTTTAATTTTCTTTGTTGTTGTGATGTTGACAATTGACATCTACATGACCGGTTTGTAACTTGTAAGTTGTAACTATATCATTGAACCAGTTGTATTATATTTTTATGGCTTTGGTGCATTGAGGCCATAGATTTTAATTTTATAGTTAGTGTATATACAAAAACTGAATTTTCACATTATATTATATACTATAGTAATTTGTAATTCTCCTTCTATTTTGGATTTGTTATAGGACCACATACCTACCAAATTTAATATTTAGCTTCGTTGTTTCTTCTTCTTCTTCTTTTTCTGTTGAATCACACATTGTTTTAAGTTTTGACACTTGTCTATATGATATTAGCATTTTGAAAATAATTACTAGGTTTTGATATAAACAAGTTCTATAATTTGAAAATACAAATATTTTGAAAATTAGTTTTGATATAGACAAGTTTTATAAAATGAATGAATTATCATGATATGGGATGAATTTCAAAAATAAATAAATAGACAGCTAAAATGAAGATGACAAAGAACATACAATGATAATATAGGATGACATTAACTTAGTAGCTAAACAAAAAAAAATAGATTGATGATTGTGAAGTATGTGATGTGCATGTAGCACAAAACTGAAAAATAAAATTACATTAAAATAAGTGTTTTTTTTTTTTTTTTTGTGAGATAAGGACGCTAACATTATGTGGATCCTTAGTTTTTAACTAAAGTATTGGACCATTTGTATGATATTTTTATTACTTTGGTACGTCAAGGACATTAATTTTATAGCTAGTTAGTTATGTACAAATCAAAACTGTTTTTTCACATTATATTATATTCTAGTGTATTTTATAATTCTCCATTTATCTTGGATTTGTTATAGGACCACCTACCTACCAAATTTAAATATTTCATATATTTTTATTTGGACCACATGTTTTTTTAGTTTTGACACTTGTCTATTTGATATTAGCATTTTGAAAATAATTATTAGGGTTAGATATAGACAAGTTCTATCATTTGTTCGATTAACCAAAACAATTCTCATAATGTTTTTGATACACATCTATGTCATTTTACAAATATTAATCATACTTATCATATAACCAAATTCTCAACCTTTTGGTTCTAAAATCATTTATGGGTTACATTTTTAGTTGATTAAATTAATAATTAACATAATGAAATTAGAGTTGATAATTCATTTGTGTCATGTTCATATGATTCTTTAAGTTGATTGTATTTTTCACAACCCAACATAACAGTTGAACACAAACACATCATTTTTGTGAAGACAAAACACAAGACGTTTAACTCGCTTACTAAACAGGCAGTGTTGACAATGCATTATGCATGATAGAAGTAACATGTTTGACATGACAATATCCAACACGTATGACACATTATATCCTTGAGCGAGTCTTGGGCGTGTTGTGTGTCACAACACGATTAATTAATCGTACGTGTACGCATATTTTGAAGGCCAAACACGAACACGACACAATTGCTAAACAAAATGGGTTTCCTAACGCATACACAACATAATTACAAAAATGTGGGAGTCTAACTAAGCACGCTAATTTTATGTCATGACTCGTGTTACGACGCACATTATCAACTCTAACTAAAATATTTGTATTTTATCCAAATAAGGTGTCATGAGATGTCATGCCCATATACTAACAATGAGGCCCAAGGCCCAACAAGTTTGGATTAATGTCAGCTCTATTGGGCCTGAAAATTCTTTTTTGCCTAAAAGGAAAAACAATATTCTTGGAGAGTCAAAATCAAATTGCATGTTTATGAAATTCATAAATCAAATTGCATTGCTTAAAGTAAAAAGAACATGTTCTAATAAATAGATAAAAATTATTTCCTTGCAAAGCAAGAAACATAGTGCACAAAAAATTACCAATATAAATAACGGTATTTTATTTTGTGGGACCCTCGAAACACCAACTGCTCTATAAAAAAAGGCGGGAACTTTTTGCACGCGCGACACTTGTGCGGTCAAAATTGAATAAACGAACCAGCAAACGACGTCGTCGCACTTCAGAAACCTCAATTTTGACCGCCACTACTGTATTACATATAGAGACCAAAACCAACAAAAACACACTCAACGAAATGGAAAAATTGGAGCCAAGAGTCGCCGTTGTGGTGTTCCTGGTGAAAGGCAAAACCGTCCTTTTGGGTCGCCGCCGCTCCTCCATCGGCGATGCCACCTTCGCCCTACCCGGCGGCCACCTCGAGTTCGGTCAGTCCCTACCAAAACCCCCCAAAAATTAGTTAATCAAAAAGTTTTATTTTTAAATTTAGTTATTTATTTTATTTGTAGGTGAGAGCTTCGAGGGATGTGCGGCGAGAGAGCTGAAGGAGGAGACGGGACTGGACATCGATGATCGGAAAGTGGAGATTTTGACGGTGACCAACAACGTGTCGTTGCCGGAGGACCCGAAACCCTACCACTACGTCACCGTTTTCGTGCGCGCGGCGTTGGCGGATTCGGAGCAGGTGGCGCGAAACCTGGAGCCGAGCAAGTGCGATGGGTGGGACTGGTATGAGTGGGAGAATCTGCCGGAGCCTCTGTTTCGGCCATTGGAGGTTATGGTGCGAAGTGGCTTCGATCCATTTTTGAAGCTTCCTTTGAATTGATTGTTCTTGGGAAATTTTGGGGTGTTTGGGGGGCATTTTGGTAATTCACTGTAGAGGTATAATTATTGTTGTTTAAGGGTTTTGGCGTTTGGATTGATTATGGTTTGGTGTTTCCTATGATGTTGTTTTGATTATGTGGTTTGTCCATACTTAATCAAACTTAATTGGTGGATTTTGGACTTGAATTCGAAGGACCCGCGTTATTTGGGCACAAAAGTAGAATGCATGACCCGATCCAACTTGGGGCTTGACCTTTTTCTAGTTTTTTTTTTTTAAAGTTCATTCAAATTTGGAATATGGATTGTCAACTCTCATGTCGTAGGAACTTTTATATGGATTATCGTTTTGAATGTTCGGACTACGGTTGACAATTCGTGTGTGCATGTCTTGTTCGTGTTATACTAGAAGTTGATTGTGTTTGCATGATCTAACGCAAACACGACACGTTTAGTAAATATGTTGAACAATTGAACATGAAAATGACACGTTTAGCACGGTAGCTAAATGAGCCTTGTTGACATGAACACGATTCAACATATTTTGCACGATAAAACCTAACAAATTCGACACATTACTATGATTAATTACCAACTATTATAAGGGCAAGTGACTTAAGGCACATATCTCCACGTAGGAGGTCGTGAGTTCAAATCTCATTGCGCCGGATAAGGTGGGGTTTGGGTTCAAAGGGGAGAGTTACCCCCTGTTGTGTAGCTTAATTTTAAAAATAATAATAATAAAAGTGACTTAAGGCGTTTGTTTCTGTTGATGTCTCAAATTCGAGCGCATCTCACAACATGACTAATTAGTCGTGCGTGTTTTGGTGGTCCAACGTGAACACAACAATATTACTAAATGAGTTGTGGCCCATGAAATGGGCATGACAAATTTGGAGGGTCAAAACAATTGGTTTTACTTGTAAAGTTTTCAACTCAACAAGAGGAGAAAAATCTTGAGCTCATACAACATGGGCCAAACTTTCAGCCCTTTTATTGGGCCTTAGGGCCTACATTTGCTTGTTGGGTGTTAGGCTGGAGCCCATTTCCATTGAGCTTTCCTAAGAGGAGAGCTTGTAAGTTCCTAGGTGCAGTTCCTGTCTCAGACTCAGACTCCAAAGGGACTAGTCCTATACTCTTGTAGTAGATAGTGCCTAATCTGGTGGATCTGGTCTGGCCTTTTCTGACAAAAAGAGGCTGTCCTATAAAACCTTTTGTCTCCAAAAGCACTGTTCATAAGTCTTCATGTTCCTTAACAACTGAACTTTTATGCTATTGAATGGTGGGATGAAATAGAGATGACAACTTAATTTATTCTTATTGTTCGGGTTCATAAGACCGGATCCGAACCCGCCCCACAATGAGTGTGGGTAGCAACTAGCAAGTTTCGAAATTTTAGTACAAAATCATGTACAAGTTTTACCAACCCAAAATTGAACAAGTCTATTTTACATATGCTATTTGAATATGAAAAAACGTTGGTAGTTTCACACTTCAAATGGTCGTGGTTTCATGTCCAAATTGCAAACTCTAGTCTTGACCTTACAATTCAAGTTGTGGTTTTGGGGATCAAAAGGCCTAATTCGTGCCGGACGTGTAAGAGGTGTATATTTGTATCATTAGTCGGGTGGGGCCAATCATGCACCAAGTTTTACATAAAAGATGTGTGTGTTAAATGTGGGTTGTTCGACCCAACCCAAAAACGCAAAAATGCGAGTCAAAATTCTAGTGCTAGTAAAGTCATGTCCAATTGCCGACTCTGCGTCTAGTCGGTTCAATTTCTAAACCATCGATAGGACCATCAACTTTGAAGATGGAGTATATAGGATCATAGGATTTGAATTTGATGTCATCTATGCTATAGAGGAACTTTTTATTTTTTAAAAAAAAAATTATCTAACTAATGAACTATTCTTATAATTTATTGATTAATTTATCATTATGTGGTTATTAACGTATTATCCTTGAAAATGTTTTTGGTTGGTCAGCTAAACAAATCACTATGTTGGAAGCTAGCACAAGACTTCACATACTTGTCAATGATTTTTTTCATTTTTTTATGAACTCAATTTGTAGTTGATAATTAATAAATATTTTTAGTGGGTGGATCTAAATCTTTTTCAGTTTTAAGTCAAGTAGTTGGCTGTGATCTTGGTTGGTTATCTATGAAATAGGTTTGGTCTCATAATTAATACATGTTTTTAGGGTTGGTCCAATAATAATAACTATTTTATAAATGAGCCACCATTGTTAGTTTTCTACCTAGTTGCAGTTGGATATATGGATTTTCAAGGATCTAGTTGGCACCAAGATAATGTTTTGAAAAATTAAATAAGAGATCAAATTAAATTATAGTAACTAATCTAATCAAGCAGATTAACTGCTGCTAATATGCACAATATTCAAGGATGTGTATTAGTGTATATGGAATTAGTAATGAGCAAAAATGACATGCTTGAAATGAGTTGAAATTCAATCAGACGTTCAAAATAGACTTACGGTCAAAACTCATTATTTGTCAAGAGCTATTATTTTGAGGTTGTTTAGAGGGTGTTTTAAGCGTTTAACTGCTCTTTTTATATAGTTAAGATAGTTTGGTAATTTTGTTAAGGATTTTGGTAGAATGTATATTTGGCCATTAGTTATTTGTTTAGTTGGTTTATAGTTTTGATTATTGATTGATAAGAAATATAATTCTCTTCTATTGTTCTTGTATTAACATTCAATTTACTCATTTTCGTGTAGCTGTGCATCAATCAAAATATTTTCAAATTGATTTTGTGATAACAAGAAAAACAGTGTTTTTTACTTTTTAATCAGAGTAACTAAACCAAACAACTATAAAAAAAAAAAAAAAAAAAAAAAAACATTTAAAATTTTCTCACCCGAACTTTAGACCTAATAAGAAATATATATATTTAAAATCTATAAAACTGAAATATACCAAAAATGCCTTTAAGCTTCCCCGTGTGCACATGACAATACATAATGATACAATTATGTTTATGTGATTGCATGCATGTTTAAGGTTTTTCGAATTTCATATTATTTCAAGCACGTTAGTTTAACTCAACATTCAAAATTTGAAATAGTAACACAACAATATACATGTGAATCATAAGCACCCAACATGAGACATAATTTCCTTCCAAAATGGCCTTCACCTAGGGATCAACCACACACAAAAATTCAACATTACTACATAATTATTGAGACAAACCTACCTATGTAGCCACATTCCTTTTTCCATGAAAATGGTTTGTTGGCTCAATGTTTATAGTCATGATGATTGGACAATTTTGTTTTTAGCTTTCTTTTTGACATTTGATGGTTTTGGGTATGATTTATTATAAGGAGCCCACTTTGTAGAAAATAATTAAAATTCATAAGCTTAGAAACTCACAAATGACAAAAGAAAGCTGGGATTTGTAATTTGTATATTAATGGTAGCTTTTGCCCTTTGATTGTTATTTTCTTTTATGGATTGAAACTGAATCATTGGAAAATGTAATATGGACACTATTCACTATTTCACTCGATATTTTTGCTAAGTGAATAAAATATTTTTTTCTTTTACGTGCAATACCAACATGAGTTGAGAGAATAAAGTAATCTTACGTCATTGAACGGTAAAATTAATACATTTTAGAGTTTGAGTCAACTTAATCAAGTTCAATATGATTTTTTTAAATAAGACGGATCATATTTGACAAATCCGCAAACAAATCGTATTCACAACTCGAACATCTTACATATAGACTTAGAATTTGGTCTTTTTAATTCAAATTCTCAAATTCGACCATGTTTTAAATTGGATTTGAGCTACCAACTCTATTTGAACTATTATTTGTTAAGTAGTAATTTTTATAATTTAACTTTTCATATTAAACAACTCGATGTGATGTCACGGTGACGCAATATTGAATTCAATAGGCACTTCATCTGCCTAAATCTTTTGCGACACTACCAGTAGATGATGTACACCTAATAAATACAATTTAAATCTAAACTTGTTAGCTCTTAAGATCCAACTTGCATAATAACGAGTATAAGTCGCACAAAATACATCCGATCAGATATCTCGACAGATAAATATGAATTGAACTCGAAACAAAACAAACAGACAAAAACTTCATGTAAAACCCAAGTTACTAGTTGTATTGACAGCACTTCAATCACAAGGTAAGAAAAACAACTCCTTTTGTGTTTTGAGCATAGGTGCAGCCACATGAGAGCCAAAGAGCCACATTTCACCAAACACAAAGAGATAACAAAAGCAAAACATGTTGGAGAGAGCAGAATGGTGGCCACTGGGCAGAGGAGCTAGTTACAACTCATGGGTTAGTGTGCACTTAGGGAGTGGAGGAAGGTAGGGACATGAATGGACCAGTAAAGTCCCATATGGTGGTTACATTTTTGGTGTGCCCTCACCTGCCTCCTTTAAACCTCTTCCCCATGCAAAAGTCTCAGCCTCCATCACTAGCCAGTCAAGCTCACACCACACCACATAACCACAAAATTTGACATTTCCACAGACCATATGTGATTAAGCACCAACACCACACACACACCCATTGTCTCCTAAGATTCCTCTAATTTTCTCTAGATTTTTTTTAGGTGGGGCTGCTCACCTTCCCTACTTTGTCAGTACTCTTTTTATTCTCAGTAGAGAATAAAATCAGCTCAGAGTCCTCACAACATTAGCCACTACAAAGAAAGTAAAAAAAAAAAACATTTCTTCTCTTCTCTGGTTATCTTCTGTGCTCATGATGAAGACAATCATGGCAGCTAAATCTCCTCATGACTCCTCTTTCTCCTTCTCTAGAAGGTACTTCCATTGGAAGAAGAAGGCGGTGGAGGACGGAGACGACGAGGAGGAGATCCTCACGTCGTTCGGGTCCTCCTCCCACTTCTTCGAAGAGAAGGAGAAAGAGGAAGATGAGGAGGAGCTTAGAATCTCGGCGCCTGTTATGGCGCCGAGAAAAAAACAGTCTGTTGTTTCTGTTTCTAAGCTCAGGTCAGCTCTTGGGATGTTTAACCGTAAGAGCCGACCTCTCTGTCACTCGGGTCGGCTGGGGACACGAGTGACAGGGACTCTCTTCGGGTACCGGAGAGGGCACGTGCATTTCGCCTTTCAGGAGGACCCGAAGCAAAGCCCGGCGCTAATCATCGAGCTGGCGACGCCGACTAGCGTGCTGGTTCGGGAAATGGCGTCGGGGCTGGTCCGGATCGCTCTGGAGTGCGAGAAGAAGACGGAGAAGAAAGGGGTGAAGCTGCTGGAAGAGCCGGTTTGGAGGACGTACTGTAACGGGAAGAAGTGCGGGTACGCGATGCGGCGCGAGTGCGGGCCGGAGGAGTGGAAGGTGTTGAGAGCGGTGGAGCCGATCTCGATGGGAGCGGGAGTGCTTCCCGGGAGCGCGGACGGAGCGGGGATCGAAGGCGAACTCATGTACATGAGAGCGCGGTTCGAGAGAGTGGTGGGCTCGAAAGATTCGGAGGCGTTTTACATGATGAATCCGGATGGAGCCGGCGGTCCGGAGCTCAGCATCTACTTGCTTAGAGTTTAGCAAACTATTTGGGTTTGAGCTTGATCTTAATTAATTTTATGTTTAAATTAATTAGATTAAGTTGCTATTTTAGCTATGAAAAAAGTGGAGGGTTAATTTAGTAATTCTTCATGCTTTTTTTTTTCTTCTTTTTTTTGGGTAATTTTGTATTAATATGGGTAAATGGGCAATGGAAGTAGTATATGATAGAGAATGGGTTTGGGGTATAACCATATGTATAGGTAGTGTAATTTTTTTTTTTTTTTTTTGAGATTGGAAACTTTATAAAATTAGAAACATTTTGAGTACTTTTTATTTTATTTTATTGCTTTTCTTATATAGTATTTGTTCATGTAGAACAACTATTTTTTCCATTGTTTTTGTTATTAGTTGAATTAATTTATTTTTAATGGGACAAAAAAATGTTGGATAATGATCAAATGATGAATGTAGTTGGTGTATGATTTGCAGAGGATGTTGGGCATAGATGGGGCACAAGATCCATAGAGATTCTCTGTAGATTTTGTTTCATGCATTGTTTGATCTCCAAAAGCTTCTGATTTTGTGCCTACATGCCTCCATGCTCTTGCTTTATACACCTCCATTGCCATTGTTTTATAGTTTCAAGTTCCAAACTCTATCTCCCATGCACCTATATATATTTATTTTACCAAGCTATGATCTGTATATTCAACTACTTTTATTTATGCATAATGGGAAGAGAAACTAGGATAGATGGATGGATGGATGCGTTTTTGTTATCTAAAAAAAAAAGATGGATGTGTTTTTTATGAAATTGATGTGCCAATGGAATTTTTTGTTCGATTTTATGTGATCTTCTAGTTAGTATGAGGTTATTTTGGTAATTTATTACTCATATTTCATTTTTTAATTTATCAAGTGAGTATAATGCTTTACGTGAAAAACAGATGTATAATTTTACATAAAATTGATTTTCATAAAATATAAAATATCAAGCTTTGCTTATATGAACAAATTTGATTAGAACTTTTGTTCCGTGTATACAAACTACCGTTGATGTGAGATCGTGGACGTGTGCTTCTATGTAGCTAATGTAGAAGTTGATCTTACTGTCTAAGTCTACTTTATTTCTTTGTTAGCAATGTATGAAGCCATTTTGGTAATTATTTTGTGAAAGCAAATTCCGGAGTTAAAAGTTTATCAAACCAAAAAAAAAATTAACTATGCAAAAACTGAAATTTTATTAAATACTATAAAGTTGACATTTGAGTAGAATTTTTAAATTACTGAAGAGTTTGAAAATGAAAAATTCATATAGTCTTGTAAATTATTGATGGAATTTTAATTTGTAGTTTTAATTTATTGTACTTACAACCTAATTCTATATACTTTATTAGTTTTAGTATTTTTATTTTGAAATTTGAATGTTAAACAATGTACATGGAATGAAGTAATTCAAAGTACTTATTGAAACTAACAATCTATATAGAGTTTTTGAATAATATCAATAAATTAGGCAAAAAGTCTAGAAATGCACAATTCCCATACCCTAAGGTGATTTTGCTCTGTCTTATTGTGTGATTTAAATGAAAAACCAAATATAAACTACTTGATTATATTGGAATTAGCACATGAAGCTCTGGATCAAGAGAAGAACTAAAAAAAGAAAAAAAGGAGAGAGTTTATTTTGCCTAGAAAAACACTATTTGGAAATTGTAGTTTTAGTTTGATACTTTTCAAATACATTAGTTTATGACTGAATAGTAATTAATGAGTACAAACAAATAAATAAAATTAATTAAATCATTGTAAAGAACTTATATTATACTAATATATATACATATAAAGTTATATGACTTTTAATTTGCATGAGAAAACTTTAATTAAAATGAGAGGGAAGAAAAAAGTGAATCTTAGGAACATGGAATTAGAATAAAAACAAAATCTTCAATTTGGCAGCTTAAATGGACCTTTTTGCAATGTTTTCTTTTTCTTGATAAGTCCAAGATTTTAAAGATATGTTACTAACAACACATTGGTATTTGAGTAGCTTTTGAAACTTGTTTTCTTCTTGGGGATTAGTGAACCATTATGCTTCTAATATTGACCAATATATGATCTAAATCCATACATATGTATGTTAAAGTTGGTGAGGTTGCATTAGATGATGCCACATCACCAACTTTAACAATTTCTAGCCCTCTCCTTCAATTTCGAATTTTGTCCATTCATATTCCATGAGTTACAAAAATTCATTCATTAGCTAATAATAATAGC
>JAYMTF010004182.1:0-13682 GCA_036897485.1 Pelargonium nanum | reverse complement strand
TACACAATTTGCAAATGGGGCCAGGAGGGTTCCAAATACATGTCCTCCTCATCCGGCTCCGCATTCTCGGACCCGGTGTTCTCATGTGAAGCCGGGGGCAAGCACCGCAAGATGTTGACCGAAACCATTCGGATCATCTCTTCCTGCATGCTCTCATTCATTTTAGTCGAACCCGATTGCAAGTAATCAACAATCTCCATTAGTGTCTGCCGCTTAATCTCCTTCTCCCGAGCAAACCTTATCGTATCCGTAAAATCCAACAAGATGCAACAAATGTGAGCCTTCCGGATGAACAAGGCGGGGCGCTCCGACACCGGGACGTCTCTCAGCAAGGGCAGAACCTCCATAGAAGTGGGCAGGTCAGCGGGGGCGGTGTGGTGGGGAGCGGAATTGGCGGCGGCGGCGGTGGCGCGAGAGGAGTGGTTGACTGTGACATTGGCTGATCCATTCGGAATTTCATGGGAATCAGATTTAGAAAGTTTTCTATTGCCGAGCTTGATGAACTTGTTGAACATTTCACTAGCAAATACGAAAACCCTAACCCAGTTCCCAAAAGAAGGGTCTATAACAGATAGTAGTGGGAGTGGAGCAAAAAATTGAAACCCTAGAAAGCGGATGCGAGAAAATGAGAAGGGGAAGAGAAATTGTATTGGTGCTGATAGTGAAAAAGCTTAGAGAGTACCTGAGAGGGGTTGAATTGAGATCGGAGAAGCGAAGAAACCATGTACTGTTATGTGCAGCACAAGCAAAGAGAGCGACTTGGAAAATAAAATAAGTTTTGGGATGAATTGGGAATGGGAATGGGATTGGGATGTGAGGTTGAAGGCAAGCAAGGTGAAGGTGGTGCTTGAGGGTTGAGGCTGTTTGGCTTGTGGATTGGAGGAGTGATTGACTTGCGAGAAAATGTGAGAGAAAACAGTGGAAAAGTTTGAGTCTACTACGACAGCAACTACATTCATAGCATGAGTTCAAAAGTTACTATAATTTGGGAATTAATTAAAAAAAATTAAAATGCGCCGTCTGTGGGAATCGAACCCACGACCACACGGTTAAAAGCCGTGCGCTCTATGTTTTGTCTTATTATTAAAATTATATAAATTCATACTCATACAATTGGCAGATCCATGACATCAGTAGCAAAAGAGCAACACCACTTGGCAGCTATGGTGTTGAGAATCTGATTGGATACGTTCAGGTTTTAATTGCTACTGCTAATACCAATCCAACCCTAAAATACTTTCGAACAATGACTACACGTGTCCAATCGAGTGAAACCTAGAAATCAGTTTAATCGAATCAGGTTTTTCGTATCCGCAAATTTGAATCTAAATTGTCAGCTCTACAGGCCAGTCAATGATACTTAACAAGTGGTCAAAAAATGGTACTTAACAAGTGCTACTTAACAAAATATAAAAAAGAAGCTGTCCAGTCAAGTGACATTATTGTATTTATTATTACTATTATTATTGTATGTTTGCTTAACTGTGACTGCACCTAATGTAAAGATAACATTATGTTTCTGCTGTAGCATGCCAAAACACTACAAACTTGAGCATAAAAGGAAAGACATTTAGATACTACATTTGGGTTCGTCTCCAAATGTTGTTACTTTGGGTACTATATAAACCGCAAAAACACCAATATCTACAGCTCAGTAATGGTTCTGAACAGAGACTACCACCCTCCTTTGCAACCTCCATTATCTCCCTTTCCCCACGAGCTTGTCGCTGCTTTCCCTCATGGGTCGGTCAGTTCCCCACCTCCACTGCTTCCTTCTTTCGCATCTCCACCGACAACCTCCCCTTTACCGGAACCCTCTCCACCATTTCCTTTTCCCCAAGTGCTTGCAGGTGCTTTTCCCCATGAATCATTCCCTCCACTACCTCCATCTTTTTATTCATTCCAACCAGATGGTTTTGGTTGATTCCAAGACTTTGCATCGTCTCCTGCTTGTGCACCCGAAGCTGGACCTTTGCCCCACCCACTCTCTTTATCCTCGTCTCCTTTAACTGCCCCGGGATTACTGGACTTGTTCCAACTAGACCACTGGCCAT
The DNA here is from genome assembly GCA_036897485.1 of Pelargonium nanum. Lineage (NCBI taxonomy): Eukaryota > Viridiplantae > Streptophyta > Magnoliopsida > Geraniales > Geraniaceae > Pelargonium > Pelargonium nanum. The sequence continues at coordinate 11,628 of JAYMTF010004182.1, read as the reverse complement.
CGCTAGAAGCGTCTGATGACTTCCAATTGCCTCCGCCAGCTTCATTAGTTGGATTAGATCCTTGGCCCCAACTGCCACCAGTAGGAGTAGTGTCATTACCCTGGCTATTCCACCCGCCACCCTGTTTGCTTGTTCCACCACTTCCTGAATTCCAACTCTGCCAGTTTCCTTTGTCTCCACTTTCTTTGTTCCAGCTCCCAGCACCGTCATTACTTTTCCACCCCTCACCACTATTCCAGCTGGACGGTTTGTCCTCACCAGAATCATTTCTGTTATTCCACCCACCACTTTGATCCCTCCTTCCGCGACCTCTACCTCCAAACCCTCCTCCTCTGTCCCCACCTCTACCTCCAAACCCTCCTCTATCTCCACCTCTACCCCCAAACCCACCTCTGTCTGATCTTCCTCTACCTCCAAACTCACCACTGTCTAATCCACCTCTACCACCATAGCTGCCTCTACCTCTAAAGCCCCCTCTATCTGATCCACCCCTGCCACCACGGCCCCCCCTCCAGTTGCCACCACTTGCCCTATTACCAAAAGTGTCAGTTTGGTTGTCGCTCCCACCTGCTGCAAATTGTTCATTACCATCAGAAGCATTTCCAGAATTCCAATTGCTTTGCTTGCTCCAACCAGAATTCTGGTTCCCACCTGCTCCAGAGTTCCAACTGCTTTTTTTGCTCCAATCAGAATCCTGGTTTCCACTAGTTCCTGAGTTCCAAGTGCTTTTCTTGCCCCAACCAGAATCCTGATTTCCGCCAACCTCACTTTCTCCTGAATTCCATGTGTTTTTCTTTCCCGAACCAGAATCCTGACTTCCAACTACCTCGCTTGATCCTGAATTCCATGTGCTTTTCTTGCCCCAACTAGAATCCTGACTCCCACCTACCTCGCTTGATCCTGAATTCCATGTGCTTTTCTTACCCCAACCAGACTCCTGATTTCCACCATTCTCACTTGATCCAGGATTTGAAATGTTTTTCTTACCCCAACCAGAGTCCTGGTTTTCACCAGACTCTTTATCTGCTCCCCACCCTTTCTTCCAATCAGAGCCAGTATCCTTACCATGTGCATCTGATTTCTTCCAACTATCACTGTTTTCTTGCCCTTCCCTATTCCAACCTGCAGACTGACCATTACTAGACCATCTGCCCCCACCAGATGGATCCCGGCCTCCTCGACCACCCCCTCTTCCATTTCTTCCACCAAAACCCTGTCCTCCATCAAATGATTTAGGCCTCTCCCATGAAGAATTCCCATCCTGCTTGTTCCAAGATCCTCCTCCGTCTGGTTTGCTCCAGCCGGATCCTCCATCGGCACCAGAGCCCTTTGATTTGTTCCAACTATCTGTCTGATTATGGTTACTAGATCCACCTTTACTCCAACCAGCTGTCTCTTCACTGAAACTTTTGCTGCTACCCCAATTTGCAGGTTGACCTCTACTGATAACTTCAGCTTTCTTCCAGCCACTACCTTCACTGCTATTTCCTGTTTCTGGTTTTGCCCAGCCTCCAATCTGATCATCTACAGCTTTGCCCCAAGAATCCTCTTGGACATTCCCACAAGACTCGACAGCTTTACCCCAAGCCCCATCACCACTAACTACATCATTTGCTTGGTCTGAAGATTTCTTTTGATTCCAGCCAGAACCTTTACTATTATTCTCTGAAAAACCCGCATCTACCTCTTTTCCTTTCCCCCAAGGATCCTGTTGCTTTGTTCCAGCAGTTGCTTGACCCCAACCACTACTTTGATTTCCAGTTTGATCATTCTTCTCCCATGTTGTCGCTGCATCTGAAGCACCAACAGGACTTCCAGTTTTCGGTTTTGCTTTACCCCAGTTGTCTACAGCGTCCTTTGAAGTGTCCATAGGATCACTCGACGAAATTGCTTTACCCCAAGCAGATGCACTACTGCCACTGCCTCCATCAGACGTAGCTTTATTCCAGGAATCAGTGCTTTTCCCCCAACCACCAACTTGACTACAGTTAGCGACAGCTTCTTCTTTTGCTGCTGAAGTACCCCAGGGCACGTCCTTACTTGGTGTGACTTTACTGTCCCAAGCAGTATCTTCCACGTCTACACATTATAACGGAAGAACAACAGGACAGTTTTACCAGTGTAATATATAGAAGAAAATGAGGAAGAAGAAGAAACTGCACCAACCCTACCAGTTTTGGGATCATTACTGTTGGAACCAAAAGGATTAGAATCTGGCTTAACCTGCAATAAAGAAGAAACTAATAATTCTTGATAAAAACATAACATAAACTTTTACAATGTTTTTCAACAACATCAGTACAAACCGAAAAGCCTGAGGCTGAGGCAGGGAAGCTAGACCAGGAGCTCCTGCATTAAAATGCTCCATAACATCAGATACCGCAGTCAGGGAATAACTTAAAAGGGGATAATATAGTATATTACTTACTAAAAAATGTCAAGGAACTAGTAACAAAACCACCATAAATCTCATTAGATAAGAGAGCCGAACTGACAAAAATATTCAGTATGAAGTTAATTACTTGAGCCTATGGCGTAGCAACAACACTTCTTCCAATCCCTAGGTAATTTTTTTCATCTTCTTATGTGAGATACAAGTTATTCCCCATAAAGGCTACTGCCACTTTTTTCTTTTTCCTCCTTATCTCAGAAAACTATCATGACCGAAATTATAGCAGTTGGAAACCATATACAAGGTAACATAAAAACAGAATTTCAAGAAGGAAAAATAAAATTCCCCAATATTTTAAATACCTATTCAAACCATTGACCTTATTCTAATAACCACAAAAACAATGTAAAATGGTTATATTGATACACATCAAATTTAAAAGGGAATCAAGTTGAATCGATTGAGCGTGAATCAGACAGTAACCTCCATCTCTATTTACAATAGCGAAGGAGATAATTTCATACACACGCAGCAACTTTAAACAGTCAGAAAGCCATCAAAAGAACGTGTTGATTAAGCAACAGAATTACGTCAACTGAGTATTACCTTTCTGCAGATGCCCCTCCAGAATTCCACCCATCACCCTCTGCCGACGTTCCAGCTGCATTCATCCAATCTTCAAGTAAAACAAAAGCACATCAGTTTTCCAACCATAGACAAGAAATCATTTGGATACAACACTTCTGAGCATCAAATAGAATATCCCTGAAGTTGGAAAATAAAACAGATACATATCTAACAATCAGAATTTCATGCCATGCAAAAAGCTTGATTTCTAACAGGCCACTTTAAAAGATGTTAATGACAACAAACTTAAACAGAGTAAATTTGATGCAAATATTAGTAAAAGAACAATTAAAATTGACCTTATTCAGACAAAATCCCCTACAAAAAGAATAAAATCCATTTCATCCCTATTGACTTAACATGGTACTCCCTTCGTCGAGAAAAATTAAGGAGTAGTTAATTAGTGTGGTATATTTACTCTTATATCCTCATCATCATTTGTTAAGAAATACTAACTTGTTATAAGAATATTATTGACAATTTATATATAACTAACTTACTAAAAAAAGAAAAGAGAAGACTCATTTTGGGACAAAAATTCAAGAGAAAGAGGACACTTATTTTGGGACGGAAGGAGTATCAGTCAAAAGCAAACTATGTTGCACAGACATGGGATATTATACAATATGGACCAATGGCATGAGATTTTCTACAGCCAAGGATAAAATAATATAAAAATAATAAATATATAATAGCAAATAAGGGCAACCCGGTGCACAAGGCTCCCATCATTGAGGGATCTGAAGAGGGACAACATTTATATATGCAGCCTTATGGCCCTTACCCTTGCTAATGTTGATGTATAGTAATTAGTAACATATATGTCATGTTATAAATTGTAAAACTCAACCATTATAAATATTATACAAACAAACATCACTTTCATTATAAAAGTTAAGACAAAACAAGGAGAAGATGAAAATGCAAAACGAATTAATGAATTCTTTCAACAAAAATCCATTGCCTCTCTTTATTAACTAAAACCCAGCCCTTTGCAAAATGAATAGATGCAATAAAAGTATTCTTTACAGCTATTTTCAGGGTTACCTAATCAAATTCTAATGAGGTATCAATGTAATTATGTGAGAATAAAATTTAAGTATAACTTCCAAAAAATAAAATTAAATAAAAAACAATATCATCCTAGGAAAATATCAAGCGATAAAGAGTCTCACCTGAAGAGGATCCTTGATTCCCAAGCAGATCAAATTGTTTTAGAGAACTTGACTCCGGGTCCTCACTTTAGAGTAGCACATCAGAACAGCATTAATTGACTGATTAATACAATAAACATGCCCTAAAAAAATATTAGCAATTATAGAAACATGTACCTAACAGATATGTTAGAGCTCTTCCCACGAACCTCGCAAAGATGCTCACTTTTTACTGCAGGAACATTATTACAGTGGTAAGCAGTAACCCTATACTTGACAAAACCAAGAGTCTGACAATTCATAATTATTAGCATACCTGTGAGGACCTTCTGCTGGGAATCAAGCTTCACAGTAATATCAGTGCGGCGAATAGCCAGGACACGGCAGAGGTATCCCTTTAAAGGGCCCACACGGATTCTTAAGGTTTGACCAATGGAGTACATTCCATCTTTGTCCCCTCGGTTGACTGCCATAAGGAACTTAGTATAAAATAGGAACTTTGGTGTCAACAAATGCAGTTTAGAGTTACAGTATACATACAATCGCGTTTGTTTTCCCTTTCTTGCCATGGGTTTTTAGGCAACAGGGGGGACTTGGGAGATGATGAAAAATCATCAAAACCAGAAGCTCCCGACTCACCACCCTGAATGAGAAAAAAATGTTAGATAGAACATCTCAGAAACAACTCTGCAAAAAAAAAAGGATAATAAACCATGCAACACGGCTATTGTCTCAAACTTACCACCTTGTCACTGAATGGATCTCCAGAGAGCTTCATTTTCTCACACATCTGTGATTTCGCGCAGAAATATCCACCATTCTCTGTCTCATTCTCATCATATAAAAAGATAGTACCTCTGTAGATTTGCTTTACAGTTCCTTGCTAACCCTGTAAAGAATGAAAATCTAGGTGTAAAGGCTTTAATCCTTCAAGTGCAAATTTATTCAAATAAATGCACACAAAAAACAAAGATAAAATAAGTTAATAGTCCGAAATCATAATCAAACCTGCGATGGACCATCCAAAACTCTAACACTATCATTAATGGATATGCTCTTCATGTTCTTGTCTAATGCGGTAAATTTTGCATCAAAGAGACCATTCTTCAACTCATTCTGTTGAAGGCTCATTACTATAGGTCCTTCAGAACCCTCTTTTAGAATCTAGAACACAGAATAAAAAGTCAGAAGCCAATATACCCAAATGGAATAAATAAATTAATTGTATACCTAGTAACTGTCATCTTTCTCTGTGCCAATGACAAGACCAAAATCTTTCCGGCTACATTAAGAGAGAAAATGAGATTAAAAAATATTAAAAGTTGGAAACAAATCAGTGATATCAAGAGCAATGCAGGACTTACCCAAAGCACACTAAATCATGAAGTTCAAAGCTACCTCCTAGACCCAACCCTGATGAACTCTCTCCTTTCCCACCGCCTTTTTCAAATTTGATGGTGCGTTTCTTCTTCTGCTCACCATAAAGCTGTGAAAGCCACTCCATATCACCAGACTGCTCATTCTCAGAAGGCTGGAATTTGAGTAGCTCATCTTCTGTAGGCATAACACCAGAACAGTTTAATGAATCGATAGATACTCTTTTGTACAAATATCCATCCTTAAGCATTAGACTGTCTAGATTTTCACAAACTAAGCCAGTATCCCGATCACGTCTGTATTGAATAAGAGGCCGGAACTCCCTGCGTAGGTGAAATATAAGATTATAAACAATCATGTAAGAAGATGTGAAATGTAACAATGAACCACGAGATCTAGGGCCATGCGCATTACTCAAGTTCACTTGAGCTGATCAGTCGTGGTGCTGGTATGGCAGTTCTCTTAACAGAAACTCCTGATCCCTGAAATGTATTCAAAACCATTGATCATGTACAGCATTGCATGCAGCATCTATGTAAGAAAAAACAGATATCTCCACCATAAAACTTGCAGGTCACTGTGAGCTAATGAGCTTTATAAAATCTTTTCAGAGAATGAGCTGAAGTAAATTGTATAACACGAAGAATAGATACCACTCATTAAGTGTAAGAGCTAAACTCAACTGAGAAATGGTGTCACTATTTATGTTAGAACTAGAACTGCCTGTCTCCCACAATTTTTATAAAGAAAAAAAAAATCAAAGGTGGCAAGTGGCAACAATGTCATCCAAATATAATATAGAAAAGTATGAAATAGTAATCATAACAAAGAAAATAAAAAAAGGCGCATACAAATTTTTGTGCCAATGCTTGTAGATCAATTCTTGGGATCAGCTTTACTGTTGCTCGCTTCCGCTCATCATTGACAGCTACAACCTACAATGATTACAGATTGATGTAGGAAAATAAAAAAGTACTAACACCAGGCATACAACAACTCAGTCATTAAGTGAAGCATTAAGTACTTGTGCCAGGTCACCCTTGTATTTTCCATTTTTCACACGGACCCATGTTCCCTCAGAAACACCGCTGCGTTTATTTCGGACAGAAAGCAGATGAAAAACTTCATTTTTTGGCACTGCCCACACTCGAGTGGCATATATACTACAAAGCCCCCTGCAAGCCTATAGAAAAATCAAAAGAGAGCATATATTAGTCCACTAATAATAGTACTGGCTCTAAAAAGAATATACTTGTACAATGATATTAACTACAACAACCAAAGCACTGATATCACCTCCACAACATCACACTGCCTGTCAGCTTCAATATAAACATGACCCTATAAGTGCTCCACAGCAAATGCAGAGATTATCTGCAGTTTGGTACCCAGCGATTTCAAGTCAACATACTTCTGCATAAGGCAGAAAGCTGAATGTCTCTCACGGTTAACCTACAGCCAAGATGTTCCCATTAAATACAAAGAATGAATGAAAAGAAATATTCAGGGAAGCCATTTGAAGATGTGATGGAGGGAGTAATTACAATAATACACTCACACACACCAAAAAGAATAAGTACCGTGCATTTGACTTTCCAGATAGTAGGCTCCTTAGCAGACGACATAAACGAATTTCTATCAACGGATCTGTTCATTTCGTAATCATCTCCAGCATACGTAAATCTAGAATGATCTTTGTAACGTTCTTCCATCATTTTATCGAAATCTTCCTCAGCCATCTCCTCCTCTTTCGGAAACACAGGAAGGCTATGTGTATTTCCTAGTTCACTCTCAACTTTTGGTTGTATGTCGAAATCATCATCATCAAAAAAAACTGTAACAGAAATTCATAAGAAGAAGAAAAACAGGTATTGGCATTTATATAATTACGCGTCTTCCATTATCAAACTGCATCTCAATAGAATGAAAAAATTATTACAAAAAATATTAAAAAAACTTTCTCATCTTGTCATACCAATGAAAAGATGAAAACGATATATGTTCATACTAAATACCTACAAAATCATGCAACTGCAAGGTAAAAAACAGATTAGCTAGAAGATTAGCCAGACAAAACCAGACCTAAATGGCAGACATAGTTAATAGAACATACTAAAGATGTATGATATGTATAATACTGATATGTAAAGTTGTATTGATATGTACAGCACATGATCCATCATCTTCAAGGGGAAAATAGGAAAGCATCAATCATCACAGAAGTATAATAGAAAATTTAACTGAAAACCTACTAACCAGTTTTAAAGTTTTTTATGGATCTTATTTGAAAATTTGGTCAGATATATTCATGGTTTTCCTTAGAGCATATGCATCAAAGGGACTCAAATTGAGTCCGTATTTGTTATGTTATAATTTTTTAATTTGCCACATCAGCAAAGGTCCTCATCAAAATCAATTTCTCCAGTGATGGAACTCAATCAAATTATCATATCATCATTTATTATATTGTGTAGTTTTTTGTCATTATTTGTCACATGCTATCATATTATTGGCTAGTAAACTAAAAAAAAAGTAATAATTGAGGTCCAAGGACCTCTTTTAAGAACCCGAACCTCTTAGAGGTTTCTCTACATCAAAGGTCCCAATGTTTTTTTTATAACTCATTTATGGTTCCAATGCATTAGGGACTTTCAATCTGTATGCTCTTGTAAGAGAAAGAACTTAACATCAATACCCCACAAATTTTAGTCCACGCTTAAAATGGAAAAACCTTAATCCTCAATTGTTCTACTCAACCAGCTTTCAAAAAAAGAATATGATTTTTCCTTGATGTTGACGTATAACATAGCAACATGCAAATAAAGCTAAAATGAATTGAAAAGTAATACCTCTGTTTTGTTAAATCATAAATGCAATGATGTCCTATAAACTATCCAAAACCAGAAGTTCCCTATCCATGAACTTCAAATTCTTTATCACAGCAACAACCCAACCTTGTCCCAAACTAGATTGGGATCAGCTACATGAATCCTTAAACATCCTTCATTCTCCTTCTCTCCAATTTAATCCTATCCGGTGTTGTATCTTGTTAGCTCTTCCCATGTTAGCTAAAGTCATCCCCTTGTCCTTTTAGTTTCTGTTTCTCCTCGTTGAACTCTGCACCCTTCCAAATAAAGTCATTAACCTTCTTATATGTGCATGCACAAACCACCTTAGTTTTCATTCATCTTATCTTCAGTGACGTAACCCCATATTTAGCGAGCATAGCTTCATCCTAGCTTTATCTTTCTAGTGCTAACACCTAAGCATTCTCATCTCTGATATCCCCATCTTATGATATTGGATTCTGTTCGGAGCCCAGCATTGAACATCGTACATACTTGGTCGATGGATGCTATACAAAACAACCCCGGAAGCATTTCATTTCAACCATCATGCGTAAATTCAATATCATCATGGCATTTGAATTATAGTTCTAAGGTAACATCAATTCTTTAGGAATGACAAAATTACTTGAAAGAATATAAAAAAGTTGCATGTGAGTCACTCAAGACCCTTTTGTACCTGCCCATGCTCATTATAAGGTATGGGTGCATGAATATCAAAATCTACAGTTGCAAGTAACATTCTAGCAAATTTTCACAGGTTACAAAAAAACTCCAATGATGGCATGGCTTCAATTTTTAGTATCATTTCCAATCAGCAAGAGTGGTACTATTCCTTCTTAACTTTATAACTCCCAGATGATCATCCGACCCCATTCAAAAGAGTGACATCTCCATTGACTACACCAACACTCAAACATGGTAGAAAATGTAACGTTTGCATTGTATCACAGATCACTATGCACATGCAACTAAATGCACACAATCACCAGCACTAATACCAAAATGCCCAGCCTGATCCCAAAAATGGAAACAGAAAATGCAATTACTAGACTTAAAACCCCAAAAATCCCAAAATGAAACAGCTCAACTCCTCCCACGATCTCCTAATAACCACAACCAAGCCTCAAAATCCTCTGCATTTTCCATAATTATCTCGAAATCTACAAGACAACCCTATAAACCCAAACAAAACCACCTATAACGCGTCGATCACCTAAACGACCTCAAACCCTAACGAATCTTGAGCAGACACATTTAAAATAAGTAACGACATTGCATACCATCGAAGTCGCTATCAGATGAATCGTCAACCTCGTCGGCTGCGTCCTCGAAAAACCGGAGAACATTGGGGTTTGTCCTCTTGCGGCCACCGCCGGACTTGTCATCTTCGAGCTTCCTCTTTCCGGTGGAGCCTTTTCCGGCGACTTCCTTGCCTTTCCGAGGCATTTTTCAGGCGACGATCACGTCGGGAGCTAAGAACTAACGGGTTTCACTGAAAACAGAGATGTATGTAATGAATAGAAACAGACAGAGAAAATGACCTGTTTCTAACTTCTGAGTGAGAAAAAATAGACTAGACTGTCAATTTGGAATTTACTGAAATCTAATATAACAAAAACTTGACCCGAATCGACCAGGTTCGGGTCGGAACGGATTTGATCAGACAAATTAGCTCATTTTACCTTAAAAAAATATGGATTGTATATTGATTTGATCTGAATCCCTTTCGGGCTCATTCTTATCCCTTTACGATCTATTCATAAAACTAACACTCCGGTTTATTGTAGAAAGTTGCGCATTCCCATTTGTACATGATATCTTAGGTGGAATATAAACTATTTGTCGTCATGCTCATGTAGTCTAATCTAATTATTTTTTTAGTATGTCACACGTTCAAGCAAACTCGCTAACCTAGTGTGAGAGGGTCCTCGGTAGGGAGGTGTGCACCTACAGAGTCTGAGGGGCCCAATATAGAATCAGGTGCGGTCGATGGTTGGACGAGGGGTGCTAGTGGAGCTACACGTGGCTAGAAGGTGTGGACTTCTCGTGTGCGTGGGGCCGCGTGGTAGGCACAGGCGGCGGTTGTTGAGTCTCAATTTTGGTATTTTTTTTAGTCCAGTCCCGTTTAGATATTTTATTAATTCAAATCGATCCTCTCACTGTAATGAATGCGTAGAGTCCTCTCAAGATTTTTTAGTAGACACATCTTCGATTTAGGCTCGTCTGAGCTACCAAAGTCATGTCTTTTGTACTGAATTCGGGACGAGTTGGCTCAATTTTGAGTACACATCGGTCTCATATGTTGTTGCCACATATAAACTAAATCAACTAACTTACCCTTAATGATGTTAACCACCTGGTGGATCTTTTACTAAACGAACAAAATACAGAGTTAGTAACTGAGATCACAATGTTCACCTCATTTGCATTGCTTTTACTCCCACAAAGTAACTTAACAACAACACAATTCCAACCACTCTACATAGTAAATAGAAAGCACAAACAGCTACCTAGCATACTGTTTAAGGCCTAGAAGTTCCCTGAAGATACAAAATGTCATTCAGTAGCGGTCAAAGGAAGATGGGCGACCGGTACCACCCCTGCTAGGGCGGTCATAAGGATCTGGTCTATGTCGATTGCTTCTTCCCTCGTTCCTCACGGCCCCACCACCTCCATACCTGTCACTGCCCCCACGCGCATCACTATCCCTATCATAGCCTCTGTCTTTGCCATAGCCATTCTGTGGATAACGATCCGAGCCACCACCAAGCCTATTGCCGCCAAAGCGATCTCCACCACCCGAAGCGTACCTGCAAGTGCATGTTGTACGTCACGGCATTAACAGAAGAAAAAACAACCTCGACGCTACATTCAGTGGCGAAAATCAATTAGTCTCCCATCAATTATTGGAATGCCGTCTTGGAAAGAGCAGAACAGATACAGCATAAGTTGTTTTGGTAATGCATTATTCTTGGGGTATCTTAAAGGTACCTGTCACTAGCAAACCGGTCACGGCTGCCATATTTGTCATCTCTTCCATCAACACGATCTCTGTCCCGGGAACGCGTTGCATCGTAACGGTCATCTATGAATCGATCACGTTCACGGTCTCCTCCAAAGCGATCTCCATGGCCACCAGACCCTCCAAACCTAGAACGTGAAGAAAATGGTCCTCCACCACCAACTCGGCCACCACCATCAGCTGACGGGCAGTCACGGGCCCAATGCC